>PISX010009729.1:0-23307 GCA_004024625.1 Mellivora capensis | reverse complement strand
CGGTTTGTCTCCCTCCCAATCCCATCTTGTTTCTTTTCTTCTTTTTCTGTGTGGGCTAATTCTAAGAAGGATGAAGATTATACAATTCCCTAAAAATTTAAGTTAGCATTTATACTGCTCTAGAGCAATTATATGCTGTAATTGTGTTCATGGCTTGCAACCTTTGTTTACTAAGTTATGACCAGCATTTTTTTTTTTTTTAAATGAAGAAGTGTAGAGCAGAACATTTCACACTGCATCCCACATGGTAAGAGTGAGTGTGTTGTAGTTATATGTATGTGTGAATGTGTGTGTGTTTGTATTTATGTACTTGGTCATTAAATAAAATGCATTTTTTTCCTATGAGTTGCAGTCGCTGATCCAGGTGTGTTACTTTAGTACTAATGCTTTTCTTTGCATCTGGGTTCTTAGGAGACTGTTTCTTTTCACTTCATACCACTACTGCTTGTAACAAAGGAATTGACAGTAAATATCAGTTTGACTTCTGGTCTCATTGGTGAGATTTTGTAATTTCAGAGCACAGAGAAAGCCACTGGGCCTCTGGGTATATTATTTAGTATCTAATAACCATCCACTTTGATGCCCAGACTATTAAAACATGTCAGGTTGGTTCAACCTCATACTAGTAGAAAGATTCTATCAAATGTTTTTTCTTTTAACTTTTTTTTTTTTTTTTTTTTTTTTTGCTTTTATCTCTGTGACCTCTTGGGAAAAAACCCACACACACTTACAACAACTCCCATTTAGTTTAGTAATGTTTCAGGACTCTGTGGAGAATGGCTATAGAGAATATAGTTAGCATGACCAGGAGTTTGATGATCTCTAGAAGAGAAAGTGCCAGTTTTTCTTTCTCTGAGTAACTAAATTTATCTTTAATGATTTAAGATAAATAAGTCACTGGTATTAACTTATTCAACTGTTTTCCTAAAAAAAGATATCCACCTTTTTGGTGACAGCATTGGTTAGGAATAAGTGGCTTTTCTAGTGTCCATGAACAAGAGGGAATGACTACTTCCATGGGTTTTACATTTGAATTCATTGGTGAAGAACTAATTCTTCAGTGCTATAGTATACTGAAAATTTGTATTTGGTGCCTTGGGATTACTTACATAAGCTTTGATGGAATGCTGTAGAAGATACTGATTTCCTTGCTCACAAATTATATAAATCTGTATAGTACTAACAACGTGAATGTTTACCAGATTTCAGAGGTAGAATCCAACTGGTTCATTTTTCTGAACAGCCATAGCCAAGTTTCATACATTGGTGGAAACAGAACAATTTGCATAAATTGTGCAAATTGAGGCTCTTTTGTGTATGACAATTGGCAGTGATGGCATAAAGGCTTATCAACATATACAATCAACTTTTTCTTGTCCCTCCCCCCAGAAGAATCACAATAGTATCTTTCTTCCCTTGGTGAAAAAGATAGATCTGTCTATCCAAAAAGGTCAAGAAAAGTGGTTAGGCAACCTCAGCTATTCTGGACCTTCTTTCCCACCTCTCATGACTCTAACCCATCATCACATTCTGTCTTTCCTACCTCCTAAGTATCTTTCAAGCTATCCACGTCCTTCTGTTCCCATATACACTACGCTTATTTACACTACTGTTATCTTTGCCCACACGTCTACAAAAGCTGCCAACTGACCTCTTGTACTCACTCCTTCCTCCTTTAAGCTGATTGCGTTCATCTTTAAAAAATACAACTCTGTTTCACTAAGCATGATACCCTCTAGTTCCATCCACGTTGTTGCAAATGGCAAGATTTCATTTCTTTTGATGGCTGCATAGTATTCCATTGTGTATATATACCACATCTTCTTTATCCATTCATCTGTTGATGGACATCTAGGTTCTTTCCATAGTTTGGCTATTGTAGACATTACTATCATATGATCTCCCTGATATGAGGAAGTGGAGATGCAACATGGGGGGTTGGAGGGGTAGGAAAAGAAGAAAAGAAACAAGATGGGATCGGGAGGGAGACAAACCATAAGTGACTCTTAATCTCACAAAACAAACTGAGGGTTGCTGTGGGGAGGGGGATCGGGAGAGGGGGGTGGGGTAGTGGACATTGGGGAGGGTATGTGCTATGGTTAGTGCTGTGAAGTGTGTAAACCTGGCGATTCACAGACATATACCCCTGGGGATAAAAATACATTATATGCCAACTGACCTCTTGTACTCACTCCTTCCTCCTTTAAGCTCCTTTGTACCTGTGAGTACAAGTTGATATGGATATAACCTTGCACTGGTTAAAGTGTATGACATGACAATCTGATCTATGTATACACTGTGGGATGAAAACTCTATTTCTAAGTTGCCCTTCTCTAAAAGGAATCTCATATCTCGTGATTAGAGTCAGAAAACTAAAGAGTAATGAATGTCCTGGGGATAAAAATACATTATATGTTTTTTAAAATTTAAAAAAAAATACAACTCTAATTTTCTTGAGCTTCTGCTTTAAACTGTTGGTATCTTATTGCCCTTAGAATTCAACCCCAACGCTTCAGGCATTCTTCTTTGCCTACTTAATTAACTCCAGCTGCAGTGGTCTCAATTCCCTGAAGATGCCTTTTTTTGGGGGGGGGTCTTCAGTGATTTTTGCAGGTACTTTCTGCTTGGGAGTGTTCTTGTCCCTCTTACCCCTTTTAACTTGCTCCTACTTATATTTCCAATCTCACTTTAAATATCCTTTTCTTCCAAGAAGCCTTCCCCTATAGCCCAGACTAGATTAGACTTCCCTCCCTAAATTTTCTTTCCAGAATCACCCAGTTGTCATATCCTGTGTAGTTGTAATTATTTGCTTAATCATTTGTTAATATTCTCACCCGTAACAATAAAGCTTGGACTGATGTGTCTCTTATCTACCACTATATTCCCAGTGCTTAGGAAAATCCTAGTAAATAGTATGATTCAGTAAATATTTGCAGACTAATGCTTCTCTTCTCATTTAGACATTTTAGGTACTGTACATTCTTCTAGGTTATGTAACTTCTCTTCAGAACCTTCTAGTTGCTTCTCATCTCATTCCATATATAAGCCGAAGTTCTTATGATGGTCTCTAGGGCCTTACCTGATCTGCCTTTGCTCTCCCCTCTTCTCTGGATCTTCTGACCGTCCACCCCAGCCACTCCGGTCTCCTAGCTTAGCCTCAGAACCGCAAAGTTCTCATCTGCCTTGGGAACTTTGTGCTTGATAATTCCCTATGCCTGATAGGCTCTTGCTTTAGATATCTCTGTGGTTTAATCCCTTGTCTTCAGATCCTTCCGACCATGATTTGTCACCTCAGTAACGGGGGGCTCTCTCTGATCACCTTATTTAAAATTGTAACCTTATCACCATTCCATGGTATTTCTGTTTCCTTTCCCTGCTTTATTTTTCTCATGGTCCTTTGGTCCTTACCTCTGACTGACATAATATTCACCCTTGTTTTCCCCAGCACCCAGAACAGTGCTTGACACATGCTAGGCACTTAGAACATATTTATTAAATGAATGAATTCAACTTGTACTCACAGGTACATATATGGGACAATAAGACCTATAACCTGAATTATTGGGACTTAAGGTTTTTAAATGATTTTAAAGGATGAGTTAAGTTTATATCTTATGCTGT
Organism: Mellivora capensis; assembly: GCA_004024625.1. Classification (NCBI taxonomy): domain Eukaryota; kingdom Metazoa; phylum Chordata; class Mammalia; order Carnivora; family Mustelidae; genus Mellivora; species Mellivora capensis. The sequence goes on along the minus strand of PISX010009729.1, from coordinate 19,686 downwards.
TCTTTTTTTTTTTTTTTAATTTATTTATTTGTCAGAGAGAGAGAGAGCGAGCACAGGCAGACAGAGTGGCAGGCAGAGGCAGAGGGAGAAGCAGGCTCCCTGCCGAGCAAGGAGCCCGATGTGGGACTCGATCCCAGGACGCTGGGATCATGACCCGAGCCGAAGGCAGCCGCTCAACCAACTGAGCCAACCAGGCGTCCCTATCTTATGCTGTTCTAAAAAAATATTTGAAGTGGCTTCTAGAACTGCATATGGTACAATGAGATGAAGACATGAAGAGAACAAAAGAAAGAGAATGTCTAGTAACATTAAACAGAGTAAAATTAAAACATAGACTATCCTCCATAGTGGCTGGCTAGAAGCAGGTTGAAATTTGATTTGTTAAAGAATTAACTTGCTCAGAAATGATCATTGGACCAGAATTATGAGCTTTGTTCTATGGCACAGGTCATCACAGACAGTTGAGTCTTACATAGAAATGCAGAAAACCTATTCACTTTAACTACAGGAAGTCATGAAATGACTGTTGTACAAAGAACTTGCTATGTGTATAAGGAAATTCTCTTGATATAAAACATGAATAGTTTCTGAGTAGTCTATTCATAATAAAGCCTCTGCTACATCTGAGAGATGACAGTCATGGCTGCCAACCACTATTTATATTGTATACAGGACATTTACAAGGTTGATTCAAACTTAGTAGTGGAATATTTTTTAAAAGTCTCCTGTCCGGGCACCTGGGTGGCTCAGTCATTAAGTGTCTGCCTTCCGCTCAGGTCATGATCCCAGGGTCCTGGAATCAAGCCCAACATCAGGCTCCCTTCTCAGTGGGAAGCCTGCTTCTCCCACTCCCACTCCCCCTGCTTGTGTTCCTGCTCTCACTCTCTCTTTCTCTGTCAAATAAATGAATAAAATCTTAAAAAAAAAAAAAAGTCCGCTGTCAGAGATACCAACCAGGACACTCATTACTCTTTAGTTTCTCTGACTCTAATCACGAGATAATGAGATTCCTTTTAGAGAAGGGCAACTTAGAAATAGAGTTTTCATCCCGCAGTGTATACATAGATCAGATTGTCATGTCATACACTTTAACCAGTGCAAGGTTATATCCATATCAACTTGTACTCACAGGTACAATATCAATAAAATTGGGAAAAAAGAGTTATACAATCAGTAACTGAATTGGGGTGAAGGATTGGGAGTAAAGCAGGTGAATTCGATTTCGAGAACTCTCACCAATATAGTAACAATGACAGCTACCTTGTGCTCGTGTGTGTGTGAAGTTAAATGGGACATTATACAGTACCTGCCTTTGTGCTCATGGGAATGTAGGCTTTCCTAATTCTGTTCTGTCTTCTTCATTTAAAACTGAGTTAGAAGTGTGGAGCTCCCTGCAGGTCAGAGAGAAAGCAGGGATGTGGGTGGGCGTGGACCGCAGGCCTTGGGGTTAACTGCAGCACTTCATTCAACAGAGCTGGTATTTTGAAGCAAAAGATGAGACTATTTAGCTAGGTGGGGTTCTACTGGCAAAATGTGTTGTTTGACTTTTTTTTCTTTTTTATCCCTGATCTGGGGATAAACAGTGCTTTTTAAGTAAAATCTTCCTTCCTTATCTATTTTTTAGGATTGGGAGAGGAGATCTAAACAACATTAGACTTTCAAAGAAATAATGAAAATGTGTATTTTAAAAAAATCATTTATGTTCTACATATTTCAAAGAAAGAATATGAGGAGACATAAGAACACCACAGAACAGCTCTTCTAAAGGAAAAATGATTTTTACCAAAAGCATTGTGTAGAACATGTGGCTGACTAATGATCATATTGGGTTATGTTTAATCTTTAAATCTATATTATTCTAACAAACATGTATTAATTGAGTGTACTTTACATATTTATTTGCTGGAACTTTAGATTAATTTTTAAAGAAATCAGGTTTCTTCATTTTGACATTTAATGAGCTACAGAAAACCTAAGAACAGGCAGAACCATCTGTGTAAAAAATAATGCAAAGGTCATCATATCTTCTAGCATGCAATGGTATAGAAGCAGAAAGATCTTGTTTTCAGTAAGTGTTGAAGTGGCAGAAAGAAAATATCCTCTAACTTCTTTGCTGGCACAAAATTATTTTGTTACATTGAGGACAAAGAATATGTCCACACTTTTGGAATTTCCCAAACGATGTCAGAATGCCTGACACAGCTAAAAGAGACTCAGTAACCCAGAAGGGTTCTGAATTGACAGAAGTTTGGAAAATGTTGCATTCTTTTTTGAAAATTTATAATGCGAACTAGTATTTTCCAAACTTATGTATGGCCAAAACTCTATTTACCCAGAAAATCTTAATAACCCTTGGAATTGTGTTTCAGAAAATGTTCTTTTAGATTTAAAAATAAATTTAGAACATACATACACATGTATACACATGCATAATATATTCTACAACAGTATTTGATATACTTTAAAATAAGTAAATGAATCTTGATTATCAATAAAATTCTTATCCAATATCTCTTGGTGAAGGTAGATGTTAAAACTATTCCAAAATTGGTACATATGTACTAAATTGAATGTGTCATTAAATAATTTGTGCAGTATTAACGTAGATAATCACTTAACTTTTCTGGAAATAGGTTATTTGGTCCCTTGGCAAAAATATCACAGCCTTTGGGCGTTCTTCCTTCTCTGACTATTCCTTCAAGTCTTCTCAGTTGGTTTCTCATTTTCTTGACCTTTAAATACTGGAGTGCCCTAGGAACCCAATCGTAAGACCTTATTTTTTTTCTACCTAGACTCATTTCTCTTGATGATCTTACTACTCTCAAGGCTTTAATACCATCTTTACTTAAAAATCTTTATCTCCAGCTTAGGCCTTTCCTCTGAACACCAGACTTGTACATTTATTTATTTATTTATTTATTTATTTTTAAACTCAAGAGTTGTCTATGCCTGCTATCTCTAATTTCTCCTCTATCTTTTTTTTTTTTTTTTTAAGATTTTATTTATCCATTTAACAGACAAGAGATCACAAGTAGGCATAGAGGCAGGGGAGCAGGCTCCCTGCGGAGCAGAGTCCGATGCGGGGCTCGATCCCAGGATCCCGGGACCATGACCTGAGCCGAAGGCAGAGGCTTCAACCCACTGAGCCACCCAGGCGCCCCCAGACTTGTACATTTAACTGCCAACTTAACATTTCCATTTGTATGCCAAATATTAATCTCAAACTTAACATCTTCAAAATTGAACTCCTAATCTTCCTTCCCATCAAAATTTTAGTTTTTCCATCTCAGTAATAGTAAATTATTTTGTTGAGGTTTTTTGCATCAGTATTCATCATATTATGTGGTTTTCTTACAGTATCTTTGTCTCATTTCAGTACTAGGGAAATGCTGGCTTCATGAGTCTGCAATTTTTTGGAGGAGTTTGAAGATTGGTGTTAATTCTTTGAATATTTGGTAGAATTCTTAAGGGAAACCATATTGTCCTGGGTGTTTCTCTTTGGGGAAATTTATGATTATTGATTTAATGTCCTTACTAATTACAGGTCTGTTCAGATTTTTTATTTATTTAAGATTCAGTCTTGATAAATTACATGTTTCCATTTCTTTTTTCTGTTCTTTTTTTTTTTTTTTTGGTGCAAATTGGTGATTTTATTAAAGCACAGGAGCGGATAATCCAACGTGTTGGTGTATAATTGTTCACAGTACTCTTCTGATTTTTTTTTAATTTTGGGTATCAGTTGTGATGTCTCTTCTTTCATTTTGTATTTTTGTTATTTGAGTCTTCTCTTTTTTCTTTCTTTTTTTTTCTTTAAGATTTTATTTATTTATTTGACAGAGAGGGACAGCGAGAGAGGGAACACAAGCAGGGTAAGCGGGAGAGAGAGAAGCAGGCTCCCCACCAATCAGGGAGCCCAATGTGGGGCTTGATCCCAGAACCCCAGGATCATGACCTGAGCTGAAGGCAGGTGCTCAACTACTGAGCTGCCCAGGTGCCCCTCTTTTTTCTTTGTGTAGCTAAGATGTGTCAATTTTGTTGATCTTTTCAAAAAATCAGCTCTTCATTTCAGTGATTTTTAAAATTTTTTCTATTGTCTATTTTATTACTGCACTAATTTGTATTGTTTCCTTCTGTTAACTCGGTTTATTTATTTATTTTAAAGATTTTATTCACAGAGAGAGAGAGAGAAAGCACAAGCAGGGGGAGCTGCAGACAGAGGGAGAGGGAGAAGCAGATTTCCCGCTGCGTAGGGAGCCCGACAGGGGACTCAGTCCCAGGACCTTGGGATCATGACCTGAGCCAAAGACAGATGCCAAACCAACTGAGCCACCCAGGGTACCCTTGCTAACTGGGTTTAGTTTGTTCTTTTCCTAGTTCTTTGAGGTGTAAAGTGAAGTTATTGATTTGAGATCTTCCCTCCTTACTTCTACTTCCTCCCTCCCTCCCTCCCTCCCTTCTTTCCTTCCTCCTTCCTTCATTCCTCCTGTAGGCTCCACACCCAGCAGGAAGACCAATGCAGGGCTTGAACTCACAACCTTGAGATCAAGACCTGAGCTGAGATCAAGAGTCTGATACCTAACTGAGCTACCTGGGCACTCAAGATCTTCCTTCTTTTTTAATGAGGGCATTTACTGCTGTAAACTCCATTATTAGTACTGCTTTTGTGCATCCCATAAATTTTGGTATGTTGTGTTTCTGTTTCAATTTGTCCCAAAATATTTTCTAATTTCTCATGTGATTTGTTTTCTTTGTCCCATGGTTGAGAGTGTGTTGTTTAATTTCCACATATTTGTGAATTTTCCCATTTGCTTTGGTTCTTTTCTATACTTTCTTTGTTGATACTCTTGTTTTGTTCATGCACCATTTTCCTAATTTCCTTTAGTTATCTGTGCTTTCTTGTAGCACATTGAACATCTTTAAGATGATTGTTTTGCGGGGCGCCTGGGTGGCTCAGTGGATTAAGCCTCTGCCTTCGGCTCAGGTCATGATCTCAGGGTCCTGAGATTGAGCCCCGCATCGGGCTCTCTGCTCAGCAGAGAGCCTGCTTCCTCCTCTCTCTCCCTACTTGTGATCTCTCTTTCTCTGTCAAATAAATAAATAAAATCTTTGAAAAAAAAATGATTGTTTTGCATTGTTTGTCAGGTAATTCATGCACTTTCATTCCTTTAAGGGTCAGTTTCTGGAGGTTTATTTTGTTCTTTGACTGGGCCATGTTTCCCTATTTCTTCATATATCTTATTTATTTTGCTGGAATTTGTGCATCCAGAAAAACAACCACCTTTCTCAGTTCTGTGGACTGGCTTCAACAGGGGAAGACCTTCATGAGTCAACCTTACTAAAGATTCTGAGGACTTCTCAAACCTAGTAAGGACATGTGCTTTCTCTGGGCCTGTGTATGTGCCTTCCCAATTTGAGTTCTCTAGTTGCTTTTATAGGAGTTGGTCATCTCTTGCTCCCTCTGGTGTTCCTCAGTGAAAATGCAGGTTTTCTGGGGCTGCATCTCGCCTCTGTGTTCTCACATGTACTCACCAGCCCCCAGGCATCAAAAGTATGCCTAGTTTCCTCAGCACTGCAAGCCAAATGAGACAGAAATCGGTCTTTCAGGCTGTCTCCCAAATATCTGGAATGTGGAGCAAATATTCTCTTATCCTGATGGCAAAGCTGTGAGTTGGGTGTTTACTCCTGATCACGCATATGTGTGCCAGCTTGGGGGAAGGGCTGTAACAGGTGAAATGAAATCTTCCCATTCAATGTGACTGTTCTTGGTATTGAGCTTGCCTGAGATACTACAGCGTCTTAACTGGTTTTTGAAGGCCACATACAGGCTTTTTAGACCATATATTATTGTTAAGTTAGTGACTCTCTAGGGGAGCTAGCTCTAGGGCATCCTATTCAGCCATCTTGCTGACCCTCTGTGCGGAAATGAGGTCTGGGGCTTCCATGTTTTCTCTTCTAATTAGGATTCTAGTCATGTTGGATTATGGCCCCACCCTATTCCAATATGACTTCATCTTCTCTTGATTATATCTGCAAAGAGCCTATATCCAAATAAAGTCACATTCACAGATACCAGGAATTAAGACTTCAATTTATCTTTTGGGGGGGAACACAGTTGCACCTACAGTAGCCTCTATCAATGCTCACAAAAGAATTGAGGGCAAGATAGATTAGAAAGAGCCACCCTTTAGGACACATAGTTTAAAAACCCTACGCGGGGTACCTGGGTGGTGCAGTCGGTTGAGTGTCTGATTCTTAGTTTTGGCTCAGGTTGTGATCTCAGGGTTGTGAGATTGAGCCCTGCTTGGGGCTCTGCACTCAGCATGGAGTCTGCTTCCATTCTCTCTCCCTCTTCCCACCCCCTTTCTAAAATAAATAAATAAATCTTTAAGATAGATAGATAAACAAATGCCCTGTCCACATTACCAATCATTTTCTTATATGAAGCAAAAATCTTAAGCCACCAGGGGAGGGATAGGAAACTTCCTTTTTCAGGGTCCAGACAAAGATTCATTGCTTGTGAGAGTTAGGTGGAAGTAAAAGCTCTTTCTGCTGGGGAAGTGTGGGAAACTCTCCACCAGTAGCTGCAGCTACCTTCTGGTTAGTGTGGGACCTGGGGTGTTGGAGGGTTTTGTGCTCCCCTATAGGTACAAGGCCGAGTTTCACTGCCACAGGGAGTTGGGGAGGGGGTATAGAAAGTCCCATACCCAAGGCATAGGGAATAGGTCCTGCCTAAAATGGAGGCTGAAGCAAGAGAACCAAGACACTTAACACTGAGTAACAAACAACAGCAGTCTGCGTCTTCAGGAGGGACAAGGATGTGGCAAAAGCACCCCTTCTGTGGCATAGACCTGCAGTGACTACCGAGAACAGAGTGTGGAGCAGGAATACTGAGGGAAAAGCGAGTATCCTGGGTCCCACATGAAGCACAGAGCAGCAGGTGCTCACTGCTGGCGGAACAGAAGGGAACTACAGCAACAATAAAACCAGCTCAGCCCACCGACCAGATTATTTCTCTGGACTTGCAGGTTACCTGCCTGTAGGACAGAAGAACAGGCATGCACATTTCCACGAGTTACTGTTCTTTTCCCCAGTTCATATGGTTATTCTATAGGCAATGTGTGGCATTCCAAAATTTTAAAATATGTGAAAAAGATGACCACTCATATTTAAGTTATAAAGCAATGAACAGACCCAGACCCAGAGATGACTCATGTTAGAATTCTCTGACAGGAACTTTAATTATGATTAATATGTTAAACATATGAATGAATATGTTTAATTATGATTAATATGTTACTCTTAGTGGAAAAGGTGGGACATTTGCATGAACAGATGAAGAATCTTAGCAGAGAAATATAAACTATAAAAAAGGGGAAGGAGAAGATTCAGACACATTTTTAAAAAATGTGGGGTGACTTTTATGGTTCCTGCAGTAATCTATTAAAATGTTCATTGCATCAATATTTTAAAGGAAACATCTATTAAGAGGGAAATGGATGGATGAACTTTGTTGGACTATTCATTCCTTGGCATAAATTCACCAATACATTGTAGACTTCCTCCCTCAACATGGGTCAATCTCAAAAAAGAACGTTGAGTAAAATGAGTTTCAGGGGCTCCTGGGTGGCTCAGTCAATTAAGCTTCCTATTCTTGATTTCCACTGAGGTCTTGATCTCAGGGTTGTGAGATGAAGCCCTGCAGTGGCTCTGCATTGAGCGTGGAACCTGCTTAGGATTCTCTCTTTCCCTCTCCCTCTATCCCTCCCCACACCACTGTTGTGGCCCATGCACGCACATACTCTCTCTCTCTCTGTTAAAAAAAAAAAATCATCTTATACATTATCATAAAGATGAAAAATAATACCTTTGGGGGGATGATAAACACTAGATTCAGAATAGTGATTAAAGTATTGAAGAGAATGGGTGAACTTGGAAGGGTACAGAAGCTCTTTGAAAGTTTTATATTTTAGAAAATATCTGGCAGAATCATGGAAAACATGAGACAGTGGTAGGAAAAGGGTGAATTATTGTCAAGTTCCCTGTGGACTAGAATAGGAAAGCCTTTCAGACTCTTAGGAAGCTCCAAAGACTGGCTCCTTTCTTTACACAGACTCTGGATTCTAACCACGGAGGAATTACCTGACTTTGTTATCACTGGTTGACAGGGAGTGCTGCTATGCTAATGCCCCTATTTGGGGCATGGCTCTCTGGATTAGGGGTGGTAGGACATATTGGCATAAAATGATGTTTCTCAGATGGTACAGAAGAGTGTAGGAATTCCTAAGAGATCAAGACACAGTCCTTAATCTACCAGCATCATGTGCATCTCTCACAGGGAATTACTACCTGGCATTGTAACTATTAAATTTCTGCCTAACTAGATTCTCTGTTCTTCAAGCACTCATTCTCAAGCACTCGGTAGGTACTGAATAAATATTTATGGCATGAATGCAAGTGAGTGTCACTTTCCAAGAGATGCGATAAAACCAGTAAAAAAATACTCAGTTATATCTCAATATATGAAATATATGGCCAAATGGGATCTTTTTCATAACTGAAGGCTACATTATGCATTAGAACAGTGATCCTCAATTTCCAATATGCATCAGAATCACCCCAGAGGAGGAATTTAACAAAAAGCAGATGTGTGTGTCTGTGTGTGTACATGTGTGTAAACAAAAACACGTGTTGTTGGGCCTTACCCTAGAGTCTGGGTGGGACCTGATAATTTGCATTTCTAACAAGTTCCTGTGTAATGATGATGCTGTTGGTGCAGACAGTAAGTTGAGAGAACCACTACCTTATGAAAATCTTGGGAAAAAACCATGGAGATACATAATGAAAATAACAAAATCACATATCCCTTTCCTCCATGTATCATTCCTCTGGGAATACTTTCTAAAGAAATTAAAAAAAAAACAACAACAGAAGAAAACCAAATGATTTAATTAAAACACACATTTTGCTACTGTGCCCTGTTGCAAATAGGATATTAACCACCTTTGCTTCCAGGTCTTAATCTGTGAAGTGGGGATAATGGCATATTTTTTTTTAAGATTTTATTTATCCATTTGGCAGAGAGGCAGGCAGAGAGAGAGGGGGAAGCAGGCTCCCCACCAAGCAGAGAGCCCGACTTGGGGCTCCATCCCAGGACCCTGAGATCATGACCTGAGCCAAAGGCAGAGGCCCAATCCACTGAGCCATCCAGGTGCCCCAAAGAAATCTTTTTTTTTTTTTTAATTTATTTGACAGAGAGAGAGAGATCACAAGCAGGCAGAGAAAGAGGGGGAAGCAGGCTTCCCGCTGAGCAGAGAGCCCTATGCAGGGCTCCATCCCAGGTCATGACCTGAGCTGAAGGCAGAGGCTTAACCCACTGAGCCATCCAGGAGCCCCTATAACAGCATATTTTTAAACTGGAAGTATCTCCCAGGGTTGTTGTGAGGATTGAATTGATTAGGTAAAGTGTTCAGAACAATGTCTGACTTAATATATATTAGCTATCACTGTGTTGTTAAGAAATTTCAAAATTAACCATGGAAGAGAAAAGAAAGTTCTGAGCAGAAGACGTCAATCTGGGAGTCATTAGGATGAAGGCGGTCAAGAAGAGAAAGCCCTGAACAACAACAACAAAAAGGCACTGAGTATATTTTCCTTTATTTGTGAAAATGAAATTGTATTCTAGAAGCCAAAATACTTCTTGTTTTTGCATTTAAGAGTATACTGTTTGATAAATAACATCACATACAAATCTTTGCGTTGAATGGCTTACGTTTGTATTTTGCAAAATAACTATATTGGGGATTTTTTAGTTATAAATATATTTGAGCCAAAATATATTAAAAAGTATAAGTGGTGTTCTTGAAATCCCCTCCCTCCCCCAAAATGCCATGGCTTTTACCAATATCCTATAAGACATCTGTCTATATTGCATTGCTTTTGAAGAAAGCATTTTGGAATGTAAAAGTTAGGACACAATTATGAATTATTTATACTACATAACTTATTAATGTTTCCAACTAATAGCATTTTTTTTCTTTTTGCTAACTAAATGGGAGTAGGGAGGTGGAGATGGAAGGGGGAAGTCCTTGAAAGAAAGCAAATTGATTACCTAAGTGTTCTTCCCTCCCTGCCCTGAGCCGTCACATTTTTATTCCAGCTTCATTTGAAAAATCAAGGTTGCATTGATTTACCATCCCAGTCACTGTTCTTTCCTAACCAGAAATAGGTAGACAGGAAACATTCTGAGTTTGGGTAGAAAGAACAATTGGACGGCTTTTAATTCTGTCCTATAACTATTGTGATGTCATACTAATGAACTAAAATTCTTCTAAGAACCTATATCATCTAAGAGACGATTCCAGGCATGTTATTACATGGTATAGAGATCGTCTAGGGACAGTGTTCAAATGCAATCTTCCTCTGCTGAACTTGCTGTAATATAGCCTTTCCCCATTCGCTCTACCCTTCATCTCAACTTCTGAGACACTGATCAATTCTGTAGAAACTCAGATTATGAAATATTTCGTTTTTTAATCTGTCCTGAGCCAGCTTTAGAAAGCAGGATAGATGACTGGGCTAAAATCCCAGGCAACGTAATTGTACTTTCATCTTCTGAAAGTGAGGGAATGAAGTGCCAAGGGTGAAGCTAAGGGGTATAGGGAAATTTTTCTTGTTGGGCAAATCTTTTGTGTCTGTTCTAAATCATCCCCATTGTCGGCTTATGACTCTATTGATTTTTGGTGGTTTCGAGTTAGTTTTGTAATCGCCACACACTGGAAGAGACAGGTTTCCCTGTAAGCCTTTCACAATACATCTGAGAGAACTCCCTCTCAGTGAAAATAGGTATTTTTTAAAATTCCAAAATAAAGCAAAAAAATAGAAATGCTTTATATTACCTAGATTTTAAGGTAGTTATGCTATTTGTATAACTAATGTTTACTAGTTAACAGGAATTAATGCTTGGCTCAGAGTCTCACTTTGGCCTGATATATTCAGTGTTTGACATGCTTAAAAAGTGACCTGTCTTTGAAAGCTTGAATCTGTATCAAGGGCAAATTTCTTGAATTGGGTAAATATGTGAAGGTTTTCTGTGTATAATTGACCCTATAAATACATAATGCCAAATATGTTTAAATGATCTTTCCTTAAATGGCCTAAGGGGAAAAAGAAGTCTTTCATTTGGTGTAAAGTTTATTGATTCATCTGTTAAATAACACCCAGGTTCAAGGTGCAGAAACAGATACTACTTGGCATACCTTTCTAGTGTATCATGTGAAAGTAGTTTCTGTTTGAAACTTCCAGATAGATACTCGGGACCTGACGGGGAATTCCAGCAAGGTCATTCACCCATTCAGACTTTTAAAAAAAATAAGGAAAAAAAAAAAAAAAAAACCAAAGCGAAAAAAATTGCCTTTGTGTAAACATTAACCTATTTGCTGCTAGATGTTTTGTTTTGTTTTAAAGGGAGAACTCAGGCTGGATTTCTTTTATAGTTCAAATCAAAAATAATAAATTTAATTAATTTGGAGCTTACGTTGCTATCTTTGTGATGTATTATAGCTCCTCTGAATTGAATATCCAGTGCTTAGAAAAATGGCTTTCCACTGTCTAGCCCTTAAAATACAGGAATTCTTAAAATGTTTTCATTGTGCTTTCCTTGGTAGTCCTATGGGTTGAAACAGACCCAGTTCTTACTCTTGAAGTTTTATAAACCTGCCCTTCAATGACATTGACAAACAGACAGGCATTTGACTAAGCAAACATTGCTGGATCTACATGATGAATTAAGTATTGTCATTTTGTAAATGTCTTTTGTGTGGTCTAAATACACAATGAAACGTTGACTGTTCAGAAAATTGCAAGAGGAGTTATTCATCCTTAGGCTGGCAGTGTATTCGGTCCTGATTCTTTAAATCCATATTTTTGTTAACGTTAAAATTTACATATATGGTATATCATAAAATGATAGCATATTAAATTTAGTTTTAATTTTAATTATTGTATAGCTTTCAAAATTTTTATCACTCCTGTGTGAGTCTGTAGGGCCTTTGTGAAAGATTCCATATCTGACTGCAACATCATGTATAATTTCCTGCTTTCTGTCCTGAATGTTCCACGCCCCTCATACTGTTGCAGGGATCGCAGGTGCACTCACTACTTTTGGACAAAGTAGAGCTTTTATAAGAGATGCTTATTAGGGGCGCCTGGGTGGTTCAGTGGGTTAAAGCCTCTGCTTCCGGCTCAGGTCATGATCCCAGGGTCCTGGGATCGAGCCCCACATCGGGCTCTCTGCTCTGCGGAGAGCCTGCTTCCTCCTCTCTCCCTGCCTGCCTCTCTTGCCTACTTGTAATCTCTGTCTGTCAAATAAATAAATAAATAATCTTTTAAAAAAAAGATGCTCATTAAATATTGAGTAGATACCAAGTGTCTATAAAATAGCTATAAGGTTTGTGGAATAACTATATGGAAAACATTTGTTTCCCTGTAGCCCAGTTTTTTTTTATTATGTTATGTTAGTCACCATACAGTACATCATTAGTTTTTGATGTCGTGTTCCATGATTCATTGTTTGTGTATAACACCCAGTGTTCCATGCAATCCGTGCCTTCCTTAATACCCATCACCAAGGGTAGCCCAGTTTTGTTTTGTTTTGTTTTTTTAAGATTTTATTTATTTATTTGAGAGAGAGAGACAGAACATGAGAGGGGAGAAGGTCAGAGGGAGAAGCGGACTCCCCTTGGACCTGGGAGCCAGATGTGGGACTCGATCCCGGGACTCCGGGATCGTGACCTGAGCCAAAGGCAGTCGCCTAACCAACTGAGCCACCCAGGTGCCCGGTAGCCCAGTTTTTAAAAAGCACTATTATCTTTACCTTTAATATCTCCTGTAGACTCCTCTCTTCTCCCAAACTTTTCGTGCTTCTTCAGAGCAATTCTTCTGAATTTTCAAAAAATTCTGAATTTTTTGTTAATAATTTTTAAAGTCTTAGATTTGTCTATGTCATTACACATAGCTATTGCTCATTAGTTTTCCCTGCTGTATACTATGCATGTATAAATATTCCAGAACTTTATTAGCAGATGAATTGATCGATAGACATTTGAGATGTTCCAGTTCTTTGGTACTACAGACATTGCTCCTATATATACATACATTCCTGTATCTATATCTCTACACATGTGCAAGAGCTTCTCTGTTAATGTTTCTCAACCTTTCCCATGTCATGGCACACATAGAAAATATTTGTTCCATACTGCATTAAAGGAATGAAGCTGTGTCTCTAGTCTGGGTGCTTCTGCTTGGCTGGAGGGCTGAGGAGGAGATCTATATCTGGACACACCTGTAACCTATTCATTGTGTACGGGGGCACCAGGGCATAGCAGTTGAGAAGCTTTGTCCCTGAGAGTTGAATTGCTGCTTGTAGAAACATGCTTCAACTCTTCTGGTAATACCAAATTGCATGGTGGTATTCATAATTCCATTTACCTGAGGTTCAAAGTGCTTCTATCAGTTCACATTCCATGAATATATACTTAAGATGAAAAGGGAATCCTTGAAAATTCTACCAATCTCATGATTATAAAGGTCAAGTTGGAGAAGAAAATAATTGATTATTCCCTAGGATATCAATTCAGATTTGCTTTCTCAAAATATGATAAGGTCAAAATTCCTTTACAGCAGGACAGCAGAGAGTTATAGGCCATGGATGAGGTTAAGAAGTGATAAAATGCCCCCATAGTTGTTATTAATCATGCAAGCCAACAGCCTAAGCTGAAGTACTTGTGGGAGCTGTGATTCTGTCTTCCAGGTTTAGTGTTGCATTAGCTTTTTATCTCTTAGCCTTGAGATAATGTATACAAGATGCAATATGAGAGCTATCTGCTATAGAACTTTTAGTTTAAAAACCCAAACATTTATAAAAGAAGCTGATTTGTTTTGACTCTTCTTAAAATTGATGTTCTTTTAAATAGTAAAAATGTCATAAGTATCAGAATTGATTAAGATAATAAATGATAATTTTTCCATTCAGATAACATTAGACTAGACAACTGATTTTACAACAATCACTAACCCCACTTAGTTTTTCCATGACATTTTCAAGATGCTTCTCTATATTAATTACTATACTGTTACTGCTCTAACGGCTTTCTCACACAAAAGATGTAAAAAGAAAGTCTTTGCTTGGTGGGAAGTACTGCCTTGTGGCCTATAGACCAAGGCTGTTTAAAATTAGATGGAAAATGGGGCACCTGGGTGGCTCAGTGGGTTGAAGCCTCTGCCTTCGGCTCGGGTCATGATCCCGGGGTCCTGGGATCGAGCCCCGCATCGGGCTCTCTGCTCGGCGGGGAGCCTGCTTCCCCCTCTCTCTCTGTCTGCCTCTCTGCCTACTTGTGACCTCTGTTAAATAAGTAAATAAAATCTTAGGAAAAAAAAATTAGATGGAAAATATCAGGGGAAATCTTTCAAATTTATGCTTATCCTGGTATATGATGACCAAAGTAACATTTTAATTTACTTGGAGAATTACATATAAATACTGTACTTCCCTTTTACTGAAATACTGTGTACTACATATAAGGAAGGGTTTTAGTTGTACAATACAATTCTTGTATTAATGCCTATGTTTATAGTATGTGTGTAATATAAATTAATATAGATCTGTATATATGTATGCGTGTACGTGGTGTTGATTGGTTCTTAGTATATCATGTATTCATCATTCTCAAGGAGTACCAATTAAGTATTTGAGTATAATTAACACTGACTTCCATCTAAGCATGTAATTGAGCTCTAGCTACAGACATTTCAATAGCAAGGTGACATTTCAGCATTAGAAGTGGAGAATGAATCTGTAGCTCTAGAATTAGGAAGGTGACCTCCTATAAAGACATTCTGTGCTTGAAATTTTGGGATATGTCTTCAGAGCTCATGTAAATTTTGCATTCTTCAGTTTCGATATATTTTCCTCCAAATAAGACTGATGTTGCATACAGATCTGCCCTGTGGTTTCATATACCTTAGTTTAAGAAGCATGAAAATAAATGGAATCCCATTTCCTAAAGGCCTTTAAGTTAGAAGTGCTTTTCTTGTAAGAAAATTGTGACTTCTGTAATCTGGGTTCTATTTAGGTTTTCCTGAAAGTGAAAAAGTTCTCTTGAGCAACCTCCCTTGCTGTCAGCAACTTCTCCCTCTTTAACTGTCTTGTGGACTTTTGTAGATATTCATATTTTGAACAGTGCATTTGATGGAACCCTTCTTCTTTGATCTTTCTTTTATCTTGGTTTCCAGGAAATTGCCCTGTCCTGCTTATTCTCAGTACCCTTTGACCATTCTTTCCCTGTCTTCTTTGCTACCCGTCTTTTACTCTAATTGTGTTTCTGGCCCACGGCTCAGTTTTAGCTTCTCCTTCCTCTGTCTCTGTCACTTTCTCAGCTATCCCAGTTCTGTCTTCTCACCAAAATACTCACCCTGTAATATCCAGATGCCTTTTGGACAGTTGAGCTTGGCCATTTTAGGGTCACTTCATACTAGGCATTTATAAACTCACTCATATCCCTAGGGCCTTGCACAGAGCCTGGCATGGGGAGGGGGGTACCAGCAAATACTCAATGAATGAATGAAATGAATCTCATTCCCCTTTAAACAAACCACCACCTCTCATTTTCATCTTTTGTCAATAGTATCACTGATCTTATCTCTGCTCTCTGCTCTTGTAAATATTTTGTTCACTTTTTTCTTTTGAAATGTATCTTATACCTGCATTAATTCATTTCATTGTATTTTCATGACTTTTACCCCAATGCCTCATGCCAAGATTACTCCCACAGGTTCCCATCTGGCATCTTTGGTTCTAATCTTTCCTCTCCCCAAGCCATTGCCACTGTAGCCACCCTAATAAGTTTTTAAATGTTAATTTATCTCTTGCTGTTGTTTTTTTGAAATGATTTTTATTTATTTGAAAGAGAGAGAGAGAGAGAGAGAGAGCTAGCCAGCAAGCATGAGCTGAAGGGAGGGGCAGAGGGAGAGGGAGAAGCAGACTCACCATTGAGCAGGGAGCCTGCCTCAGGGCTTGATCCCAGGACCCTGGGATCATGACCTGAGCCAAAGGCAGACACTTAACTGACTGAGCTGCGCACCCCCCCACCCAGCCACCCCAATTTGTTTCTTGTTCTAATAAATTTTTATTTTTGAGATAATTTTAGGTTTTTAAAAAGCTGCAAAAATAGTACCTTCACCCAATTTCTCCTGATGTTAACATCTTTCGTAACTATGGCTCATTTGTCAAAATTAAGAAATTAACATCGGTGCATGACTCTTAACTAAAATCCAGACTTTTAAGTTTTCACCAGATATTTTACTACTGTACTGTTCCTATTCCAGGATGCAACATTGCTATTTAGCACATCTATCAAAATTTTGAATAGTTAATATCAATTTTGGCAAGAATTCAAAAAGGGCAAAAGGATATAGAAGTTTCCTTCCTACCTCTGAACCATATCTGTTCTGTCTCTTCCCTATAGACAACCCAATGTTTCTGGTTTCTTGGATATTCTTCCTAAGAGATTCTCTGAGGACACACACACACACACACACACACTTTCAAACATACACAAATAGTTGCATTCTAAATATACTGCTTTCTTTTTTTAACTTGGTATAGTTTCATCACTTTTTATCAGTAACACAAAGTTGCCTTTTTAAAAAATTTCAGGATCCTATTGGGTATCTGTTCTACAATTTGATTTGCCAGTTCCCTACTGATTGATATCTTTTACTTTTGCAAACAGTGCTGTAGTGACTACCCACGAATATGTGTCATTTTACGTGGGTATGTGCCTAGTTATTGCTGGGTAAAAGGGTATATGCACTCATAATTTGATGGCCAATTTGCATTTTGGAGAGTTCCCACTGTTTTATCTTCCATTATTTACCCATAAGCTCACAAATGTTGTGTCTTAATAGACTTTGAATTTCACCAATTTGATAGGTTAAAGTATAGTTTAAAATTATGTCATTGTACTTTCAGTTTGCATTTGTCTTAGAGTAAGTTGGAGCATCTTTACATATATTTAAGAGCCGTTTACATTTTTTTCTGTGAACTGTCCATATACTTTGCCCATTTTTCAATTAGGTTATTAAAGCATTCATTTATTAAGTTGAAGGCCTAGTCCTCTTTTCAAGACTTTACATCATAGTTTCAACCCCAGTTCACGCTACTTTCCATAACCACTACCGCTCTGATCAGTCTGGTTTTTATACACTCCCAAGGGCACACTGTATTCATTCCTTCCACCACACCTTCTTTCATCATGTTCCTCCATTTCCCCTTCCACTTACATCTCCCCTTCTGAGACAGAAATTATCACTTCCCTCCTTTGGATAAACTTTCCTTTAACTTCAGGTAAACTTCTGGAAACAATAATTAACTGATAGTTAGTGAACTCTTAAAAAAGGAAATGTTAATCATTAAGAGACAGCATTGAACCAAAAAACCCCTTTCTTATCAAACTAACACATCTCCATTTCCAGTAGAGTTCTGGTATCCTGTGGACACATCTTTATTAAGCCATTTCATTCTCTTGATACATTTGAGAAATTAAAAAAAATAAGTTTATGAAAATAAGTGTTTTGTAGCTGATCAAACTTGTGTAACCAGAGAGTTTCGATTCATGGATCAATGTCAAACTGAGAGTATCTTATAACAAAACTGTTCTCTATTTCAGAACTTTGTTCTTGATTTTGCTGCTCAATATTTGTTTATTAATAATTTGATGAATACATGGGAATTAAATAAATGAAGTTAGGCTTAAAGAGAATACTTCCTATGACAGTACAGAGTTATGATTGAACATTATCTTAACAGTTTGGAAGGATGGGCTAAAACTAAGGTGAAATTTTTCAATTGAAGTGAATATAAAGCTCTACATTTCATCCCCAAAATTAGTGGAAGAGAGAATGAGGGTAGAGTCAGGCGGCTGGCTTGATGTAGTTTGTGCGACAAAAGTCCACCAACTTAAGAATATAATGTGTTAAAATTGAAATCTTCGGTTGCCTTTATTAATTTATAAAATTATAGCATTAGATTAAGTAATTTAGTAGTCCCATCAGAACTCAATTGGAGTATAGTATTTGGTTCTAGGTATTATATTTTCAAAGTAAATTAACTTTGAAATTAAAGTACCTGTATTATTTTTCTATTGCTGTCATAACAAGTTATCACGAATTTAGAAGACTAAAACAAAACAACACACTTTCATCACCTTACAGTTGTGAGGTCAGAAATCATCACAGATCTCAATAGGCTAAAACCAAGATATCATCATGGCTGTATCCCCTTCTGGAGGCTTTAGAAGAGAGTCTGTTTTCCTGCCTTTTCTGGCTTCTGGTGGTCCCCTACCTCCGCCCTTCAGACCACCAGAAGCAAGTCCAGTCCTCCCATCGCTTCTCTCCGGCCACAGCTGGGAAAGGCTCACTGCTTTCAAAGTTGTTGTTTTTTTTTTTTAATTTATTCAACAGACACAGATCACAAGTAGGCAGAGAGGCAGGCAAAGAGAGAGAGAGGAGGAACCAGGCTCCCCACTGCACAGAGAGCCCAATGCGGGGCTCGATCCCAGGACCCTGAGATCATGACCCGGGCCAAAGGCAGAGGCCTTAACCCACTGAGCCACCCAGGTGCCCCAGCTCACTGCTTTTAAAGGATTCACGTGAAAAGATCAGTCCCATCTGGATAATCTTCCTGTCTCAAAGCCCTTTAACCTTAACTGCATTGACCAAGTCCCTTTTGCCGTGGAAAGTAACTATTCACAGATGCTGGTGATGAGAAAATGGACATCTTTGTGGGGGACCATTATCCTGCCTCCCACCGTTCCTATTGCAGGGGATCACCAGGATCGTGTCGGGGCTAACTGGACAGAGAAGCAGATTAAGAAGAACTGAAGATGATCCCCAAATATGTTGCCTAGGAGAGAATGAGATAATGTTTATAGAGTGATTAGAGCAGTAAGTGCATAATAAATGGTTTCTGCTTCAATGGCTAATGCTACAAATTACAGAAATATAGTAGCTCAGAAGGGAAAGAAGCTTAGGGATGTGGAAGGGGGTGAAGCAGTGGAACATTTTATCTTGCATAGAACAGAATTTGAGATCCAGGTTCTCACTTTACTCTTAGGGAAGCAGGTGGTTTCAATGTCAGAAAAGAACTAAGTTTTTTTTTTTAATAAATTTTTTATTTTTTATAAACATATAAAGTATTTTTATCCCCAGGGGTACATGTCTGTGAATCGCCAGGTTTACACACTTCACAGCACTAACCATAGCACATACCCTCCCCAATGTCCATTACCCCACCCCCCTTTCCCGACCCCCCTTCCCCTAGCAACCCTCAGTTTGTTTTGTGAGATTAAGAGTCACTTATGGTTTGTCTCCCTCCCAATCCCATCTTGTTTCTTTTCTTTTTTTCCTACCCCCCTAACCCCCCATGTTGCATCTCCACTTCCTCATATCAGGGAGATCATATGATAGTTGTCTTTCTCTGACTGACTTATTTCACTAAGCATGATACCTTCTAGTTCTATCCACATCATTGCAAATGGCAAGATTTCATTTCTTTTGATGGCTGCATAGTATTCCATTGTGTATATATACCACATCTTCTTTATCCATTCATCTGTTGATGGACATCTAGGT
>PISX010009728.1:9391-74319 GCA_004024625.1 Mellivora capensis | reverse complement strand
GGGACTTCATCAAGATCAAAAGCTTCTGCACAGCAAAGGAAACAGTCAACAAAACAAAGAGGCAACCCACAGAATGGGAGAAGATATTTGCAAATGACAGTACAGACAAAAGGTTGATATCCAGGATCTATAAAGAACTTCTCAAACTCAACACATGCAAAACAGATAATCATATCAAAAAATGGGCAGAAGATATGAATAGACACTTCTCCAAAGAAGACATACAAATGGCTATCAGACACATGAAAAAATGTTCATTATCACTAGCCATCAGAGAGATTCAAATTAAAACCACATTGAGATACCACCTCACGCTAGTTAGAATGGCCAAAATTAGCAAGACAGGAAACAACGTGTGTTGGAGAGGATGTGGAGAAAGGGGAACCCTCTTACACTGTTGGTGGGAATGCAAGTTGGTGCAGCCACTCTGGAGAACAGTGTGGAGATTCCTCAAGAAGTTAAAAATGGAGCTTCCCTATGACCCTGCAATTGCGCTACTAGGTATTTACCCCAAAGACACAGATGTGGTGAAAAGAAGGGCCATCTGTACCCCAATGTTTATAGCAGCAATGGCCACGGTCGCCAAACTGTGGAAAGAACAAAGATGCCCTTCCATGGACGAATGGATAAGGGAGATGTGGTCCATATACACTATGGAGTATTATGCCTCCATCAGAAAGGATGAATACCCGACTTTTGTAGCAACATGGACGGGACTGGAAGAGATCATGCTGAGTGAAATAAGTCAAGCAGAGAGAGTCAATTATCATATGGTTTCACTTATTTGTGGAGCATAACAAACAACAAGGAGGACATGGGGAGATGGAGAGGAGAAGGGAGTTGAGGGAAATTGGGGGGGAGATGAACCATGAGAGACTATGGACTCTGAAAAACCACCTGAGGGTTTTGAAGGGGCGGGGGGTGGGAAGTTGGGGGAGCCAGGTGGTGGGTATTATGGAGGGCACGAGTTTCATGGAGCACTGGGTGTGGTGTAAAACTATGAATTCTGTTACGGTGAAAAGAAATGAAATAAAAAAAACAGACAAACAAACAAAAAAAAAAAACAATTGCTTTCAAACTCAAAAGGAAAAACATTCAGCATCCCAAAAATAGTGTATTTACACAATCAGAGCATGAAGCATCTCAGAGAAGTGAAATGACTATCAGTGAAACCACCTAAGTTTTTGTAAAAAGCCAGGTGTTATTTATGGAAATATTTATCTACTATAATTGAGGCTTTTGGATACATTACTGCTAAGTGTTGGAAGAAATGATAACCAAATGTTGTGAATAAATATCACACCACTCCCTTCTTTGCAAAAATACTTTTGTGACTTAGGGATGACGCTTTAAAAGGACATTCATATGCCTTTCACAAATTTTTTAAAAGGACATATGCATCTTATTATAGTTTTAAACTTTTTGAGCTTTTATTTATTGATTTTGAAACTTTTTAAGCTTTTAAAGCTTTGATTTCAAGTCCATTGCTTGAGAGTTGGGAATGCTCATAAGAAAATTAGTGACTACTACTTAAAAATCCTCTTCATTTCTGCAGAATAAAGTTATGAAGGAGATAGTGGAGAGAGTTATATATGTTGAATATCGTATTTTAAATTCATGAAAGCAAATTTATTTACATCTTTAGTTTAACATGATGTACACAGACTCATAGTTGTCAAATGCTTATTCAATGTAATTAATTCACTTTACAGTGGATAAACGGAGACTCTTTGGTGACAACATGATTTCAATAAGGTTATGTATTCAATGAAAACATTATCACTAGAAACTAGGTTCTTCTGTTCACAAACAACCTTATACCTTTATATTAATTTATTTTTCCAGTTTTATCCTTTCTCTCATCATCAGTTTATCTTACTCTGGGAGTAGTGGACATTACTTCTTAAAAATGATGCATGCTAGAGAGTTCTATGATTCAGGGTCAATGATCCTTTCTTTGCAGCTTTTGAAAGCACAATCTTTCCTTCTCAGCTTTTTCTGTTTTAAATTCTCCCTTTAAATTCTCCATTTATGACCCCTCCTCATAAGTGTTTCAGTTGGTGCCTCTTTTAAAGATATTCTGAAAGGCATTTTGTAGGCTTGTGTCTTTAACTGGATTCTCTTTTTGTAACCCAACTTCTTGGATCATTTCCATCGCCTAGTTAATTCTCTACATTAACTCACAGATCTTCATGTCTAGCCCCAATATTTGCTAAGCTTAATACTGCTGTTGAAACTTACCAACACTTCAATCTCAATACTTCCACAACTGATTTCATTATCCTTCAGGACAACTTCCTTCTGTCCTCAAATCTTGATTAATCCTACCACCAACAAGGCTGGAATCTTTGCATCATCTTTAGTTTCTCTCTTTTCTTTTGTAAAACTAGTCAACGCTTGATTTTTATCAATTCTATTTCCTAAACACATCTTATATAATATCTTTTTAGACAATATTATTGCTTCATTAGTTTGGGTAATTAATGTCTCAGCCTGATCTTTAAGTTTGATATAATCACAGTATTTAGTCTATCTTTTCCCAATCTATATCCTTTAAGTCACCAACATTCTTTCTAAAATTCAGGTTGAATTATGCTTTTAAATATTTTAATTTAAATAGTACAGTTTACCCTTGAATGACAAATTTGAACTGGTGGTGAACTTATGCTGGATGTTTTTTGGATACATGCAGTACATACTGAAAATGTATGTTCTATCCTTTATGGTTTTCTTAATAACATTTTCTATTTTCTAGCTTACCTTATTATAAGAATACAATACAAAATAGACATAACATACAAAATATATCTTTACTGTTTATGTTACAGTAAGGCTTTTCGTCAACTTTATAGTTGAAGATATTAATAATTAAGTTTTGGGGGAGTCAAAAGTTATACATAGGTTATGGGTGGCACAAGGGCTCAACCCCTACATAGTTCAGGGACCAATTTTATTCCATTACCTACAAAGGGAAGAACTTACATTTATTTATTTATTTATTTATTTATTTATTTAATTTTTTTATATGAATTCTTTTTTAAATTATGCAGTTAGCCAATATATAATACATCAATAGTTTTTGATGTAGTGTCCAATTATTTATTAGTTGCATATAGCATCCAGTGTTCATCACCACCTGTGTCCTCCTTAATATCCATCACCCTATTACCCCATTCCTCCCCCTTTTTGTAACCCTCATTTTTTTTTTCCTTGAGTCCAGAGTCTCTCATGGTTTGTCTCCTTCTCTGATTGCTTCCCATTCAGTTTTTGCACCCTTCCCTTGTGGTCCTCCATGCTATTGTTTATGCTTATTGCTTTAACTCTCACTTAAAAAAAAAAAAGAAAGAAAGAAAAAGAAAAAACAAAACAAAAAAAACATACAAAACCAAACCCTCCCATGTCATGTTCATGTATCACCAACTAGATAAGAGAGAGCACTTGTGATGTCTTCTGTTTCCTAAAAACTGAAAATCAATGCACATTGTTAATAACTTCCTCAAGCATGGGGACTTGTGTTTGGGACTTCCCTATATCCCCATTCTCTATCTCCTCTGTTTGATTAAAAAACACATCTCTAAAGAAATCATTTGTATCTCTATCTGTGCCTGGAGTGAGTGTGTGTGTGTGTATGTGTGAGTATGTGTGTGTGTGTGAGAGAGAGTGTGAGTGTGTGTGTGTGTGTGTGTGTGTGTGTGTGTGAAAATATAGAAGGAAATGGAGTTGAGGTGAAGGACTGTTGAACCAGTGAGATATTCATTATCATGGCATTTTTAGGTTTACAAATAACATCCCCTACGGCAGAAGTTAATCACTTAGGGTTTTTTTTTGTTTGCTTAGTTGGATGGGGTCAGAGAAAGAGAAAAGAAAACATCCAGAAGGGGCCTCATTCAATCCTGAGGAGAAGGTGGAAGCTGTTTGAAACTGGGCCTCTGGGGCACCTGGGTGGCTCAGTAAGTTAAGCGTCTGTCTTTGGCTCAGGTTGTGATCCTAGGGTCCTGGGATAGAGCCCTGCAGAGCCACAACTCCTGACCCCTAATCAGCAGGTAGTCTGGTTCTTCCTCTTGCTCTTCCCCTCCCTCTGCTCATGCTCTTTCTCACTCTCTTTCTCTCTCTCAAATATATAAAATCATTTTTTAATTTTATTTTTTTCAGTGTTCCAAGATTCATTGTTTATGTACCACACACAGTGCTCCATGCAATACGTGCCCTCCTTAATACCCCCCCACCAAGCTCACCCATCCCCCCAACCCCTTCCCCTCCAAAACCCTCAGTTTGTTTCTCAGAGTCCACAGTCTTTCATGGTTCATTTTCCCCTCTGATTTCCCCCAATTCACCTTTCCTGTCCTTCTTCTAATGTCCTCCATGTTATTCCTTTGGCTCCACAAATAAGTGAAATCATATGATAATTGACTCTCTCTGCTTGACTTATTTCACTCAGCATAATCTCCAGTCCTGTCCATATTGATACAAAAGTTGGGTATTCATCATTTCTGATGGCTGAGTAATAATCGATTGTATATATATGGACCACATCTCCTTTATTCATTCATCTGTTGAAGGGGCATCTTGGTTCTTTCCACAGTTTGGAGATTGTGGCCATTGCTGCTATGAACATTTTGAAGAACCTCCACACTGTTTCCCAAAGTGGCTGCACCAACTTGCGTGCCCACCAACAGGGTAAGAGGGTTCCCCTTTCTCCACATCCTCTCCAACATTTGTTGTTTCCTGTCTTGTTAATCTTTGCCATTTTAACTGGTGTAAGGTTTTGATCTGAATTTTCCTGGAGGCTAATGATGATGAACATTTTTTCATGTGTCTGCTAGCCATTTGTATGTCTTCTTTGGAGAAGTGTCTGTTTATATCTTCTGCCCATTTTCTGACATGATTACCTGTTTTTTGGATGTTGAATTTGAGGAGTTCCTTATAGATCTTGGATATCAGCCCTTTGTCTGTAGTGTCATTTGTAAATATCTTCTCCCATTCTCTGGGTTGTCTTTGTTTTGTTGACTGTTTCCTTTGCTGTGCAGAAGCTTTTGATTTTGATTAAGTCCCAAAAGTTCATTTTCACTTTTGCTTCCTTTGCCTTTGGAGACATGTCTTGAAAGAATTTGCTGTGGCCAATGTTAAAGATGTTACTACCTATGTCCTCCTCTAGGATTTTGATGGATTCCTGTCTCGAGTTGAGATCTTTCATCCATTTTGAGTTTATCCTTGCATATGGTGTAAGAGAATGGTCAAGTTTCATTCTACACATAGCTGTCCAACTTTCCCATCACGATTTATTGTAGAGAGTGTTTCCCCCCACACACACTGGATATTTTTTACTGCTTTATTGAAGATTAGCTGACCATAGAGCTAAGGGTCCATATCTGGGCTCCCTACTCTATTCCACTGGTCTATGTGTCTGTTTTTGTGCCAGTACCATGCTGTCTTGATGATCACAGCTTTGTAATAAAGTTTGAAATCAGGCAACATGATGCCCCCAGGTTTGTTTTTCTTTTTCAACATTTCCAGGGTCTTTTCTGGTTCCATACAAATTTTAGGATTGTTTGTTCTAGCACTTTGAAAAATGCTTGTGGAATTTTTATTGGGATGGTATTGAAAGTATAGATTTCTCTGGTCAGTATAGACATTTTAACAATGTTTATTCTTCTGAACCATGAGCATGGAACGTTCTTCCATCTTTTTGTGTCTTCTTCAATTTCTTTCATGAGTGTTCTGTAGTTCCTCGAATACAGATCCTTTACCTCTTTGGTTAGGTTTATTCCAAGGTGTCTTATGGTTCTTGGTGCTATAGTAAATAGAATCAATTCTCTAATTTCTCTTTCTACAGTTACATATTTAGTGTATAGGAAAGCAAATTATTTCTGTGCATTGATTTTTGTATCCTGCCAGGATGCTGAATTGCTGTATGAGTTCTAATAATTTGGGGATGGAGTCTTTGGGATTTTCCATATAAAGTACCATGTCATCTGTGAAGAGAGAGGGTTTGACTTCTTCTTTGCCAATTTGAATTCCTTTTATTTCTTTTTGTTGTCTTATTACTGAGGCTAGGACATCCAGCACTATGTTGAATAATAGTGGTGAGAGTGGGCATCCTCTTGTGTTCCTGATCTTAAGGGTAAAACTCTCGGGGTTTGCCCATAGAGAATATTATCAATGATGGCTTTTCATAGATGGCTTTTATGATATTGAGGTATGTTCCCTCTATCCCCATACTTTGAAGAGTTTTAATCAGGAAAGTATGCTGTATTTTGTCAAATACTTTTTCTACATCAGTTGAGAGGATCATGTGGTTCTTGTGTTTTCTTTTATTAATACACTCTATCATGTTGATTGATTTCTTAGTGTTGAACCACTCTTGCCTCCCAGGAAAAAATCCTATCTAGTGGTGTTGAGTAATCCTTAGAATATACTGTTGAATCCTATTGGCTAGAATCTTGTTGAGTATTTTGGCATCCATATTTATCAGGGATATTGGTCTGTAATTCTCCTTTTTGGTGGATTCTTTATCTGGTTTTGAGATCAGGATAATGGTGGCCTCATTGAATATGTTTGGTACTTTTCTTTCTATTTCGAATTTTTGAAACAGCTTCAGTAGCATAAGTATGACTTCTTCTTTAAATGTTTGGTAGAATTCCCCTGGGAAGACAACTTGCCCTGGTCTCTTTTGGGGGGAGGTTTTTGATTACCGATTCAATTTCCTTACTGGTATTGATCTATTCAGAATGTCTATTTATTCCTGTTTCAGTCTTTGTAGTTTATAAGTTTCCAGGAATGCATCCATTTCTTCTGGATTGCTTAAGTTTTTGGCATATAGTTGCTGGTAACAATTTCTAATAATTGTGTCCTTTTCCTTGGTGTTAGTCATGATCTCTCCCCTTTCATTCATGATTTTGTTAATTTGGGTCCTTTCCTTTTTCTTTTGGATAAGTCTGGCCAGATGTTAATCAATCTTATTATTTCAAATACCCAGGTATTAGTTACTTTGATCTGTTCTACTGTTTCTGGTCTCTATTTCATTGACTTCTGCTCTAATCATTAAAATTTCTCTTCTGCTTGGTTTTTAGGCTTTATTTGCTGTTCTTTGTCTTGATACTTTAGGTGTAAAGTTAGCTTGTGCATTTGGGATTTTTCTAATTTTTTCTAATTTTCCTGATACAGAACTTGGATGACCATATATTTTTCTTTTAGGACTGCCTTTGCAGTATCCCATAGTATTTGGACTGATGTGTTTACATTCTCATTAGTTTCAATTAATTGTTTATGTTTTTCTTTAATTTCTTAGTTGACCCAATCATCCTTTAACAGGATGCTCTTTACCTTCCAGGTAGTTGAATTCCTTCTAAACGTCTTGTGGTTGAGTTCCAGCTTCAAAGCACTGTGTAGTCGGAGAATATTCAGGGAATAATCTCAATCTTTTGTTATCTGTTGAGACCTTTTTTGTGACAAAGAATGTCTATTCTGGATAAAATTCCATGTGTATTAGAAAGGAATCAGTGTTCTGTTGTTTTAGGATGGAATGTTCTGTGTATACCTAAGAAGTCCAGGTCCAATGTGTCATTCAATGCTCTTGTTTCTTTGTTGATCTGCTTAGATGATTTGTCCATTGCTGTGAGTGGAGTGTTGAGGTCTCGTACTATTAGTGTATTCCTATCAATATCTTTCTTTATTTGTTTATTAATTGATTTATATAACTGGTTGCTTCTGTGTTGGGGGGTCATAGATATTTACAATTGTTATATCTTCTTGTTGGAAAGACCCTTTAAACACGACATAGTGTTCCTCTTCATTCCTTATGACAATCTTTGGTTTAAAATCTAATTTGTCTGAAATGAAGATTGCTACCCCAGCTTTCTTTGGAGACCTATTAACATGGTAGATGGCTCTCCATCCCATCATTTTCCATCTGGAGGTGACTTTAGGCTCAAAGTGAGTCTTTTGTAGACAGCATAAGGATGGGTCTTTTTTTTTTTTTAAATCCAGTGTGAAACCCTGCATCTTTTCATGGGAGCATTCAGCACGTTTACATTAAGAGTAACTATTGAAAGATATGAATTTAATGTCATTGTATTGCCCATAAAGTCATTTTTTCTATAGATTTTCTCTGTTTCTTTCTGGTCTATGTGACTGTTGGGGTTTCTATTTGCTTACAGAATCCCCCTTAATATTTTTTGCTGCCTGGCTTTGTTGTTGCATATTCTTTTAGTTTCTGCCAGTACTGAAAGCTCTTTATCTTTCTATCCATTTGAATGACCACCTGGCTGGGTAAAGTATTCTTGGCTGCATGTTCTTCTCATTTAGTACCGTGAACATGTCTTTTCAGCCATTTCTGGCTTTCCAGGTCTCTGTGGATAGATCTGATGTTATTCTGATGTTCTTCCCTCCATAGGCAAGGAAATTTCTCTCCCTGGCTATTCTGAGAAAAATTTATTTGGCTGTAAAATTTGCAAGCTTCCCATTATATGTCAGGGTGTTGATCTATTTTTATTGATTTTGGGAGAGGGTCCTCTCTGCCTCTTGGAAATGAATGCTTGTTTCCTTCCCCTGATTAAGGAAGTTCTTGGCTATCATTTTCTGAAATATATATTCTACCTCCCCTCATCCCTTTGGGATCCCAATAATTCTGATATTGGAATGTTTCATGATATCATTAATCTCTCCGATCTTTTTCTCATGTTCTACTAACAGTCTATTTCTGTTTTCCTCAACTTCCTTCCCTTCCATCAACTTATCTTCTAGATCACTAATTCTTCTGTCTCATTTATCCTGGCTGTTAGAGTATCCAGTTTAGACTGCATGTCATTCATAATATTTTTTTTAATTCAGCCTGATTAGATCTCATTTCTGCTTAGATTCATTACATTGTCACTAATGCTTTTTTTCAGGCCTAGTTATTGACTTTATGATTACTATCCTGAATTCTATCTCCAAGCTCTTGCTTATACCCATATCCATTAGTTCTGTAGTAGAGGACATTGTGTCTGTTTCTTTCCTTTTTTGAGAATTCCCCTTAGTCATTCTGTCAAGGGATGGTTGAGTGAATGAGCAGAGTCCAAAATATCAACCATGATCCAAACAAGATGCACCTTAGTAAAATCTGGAGTGGTCAGAAGCCACTACTGAAAAAAAAAAAGAAAGTCAAAATGAAACAAAAGAATAAAAATTTAAAATATTTTTAAATGGGGGGATGGGGCTATAATCTCTCAGTGTGGACAAAGTAGGGTGTTTCATTTGTTTCTGGGTATATTTTGGTCTGTGTGTTAGAAGATACTACTTCCCAAAATTATGAGGAAAGTAAAACTTGTATATATGTAAAGGTAAAATTAAATAATGAAAAAGGACTACAATAAAGCATATATCTCTAAAAATATAGGTGTGAAAAATACAAGTTAAAAAGCTACTAAGAAATATAAATTGATAGAATAAACATCTAGTAAAAAGAAAAAAGAAAAAAAAACAAAACAAGAGAAAAGCTTAAGAAAAAGAAAAAAAGTGAAGGAGAATTTTATCTGAAAAATAAGCAAGTCATGAGGCCATGGCTGGAGCTCAATATATAACTTTTCCCCAGTGTTGGGATTTTACAGTCTTATAGGATCCACAGGATTGTTGTCCACCTGTTCTTACAGCCTGTCTTCTGGGGGAAGTTCCTGCCCTGCTGTTTCTCAGGTAAGCCTTCCTGAGCAGAGTTGTCCTGGCCCCTATCAGGGGGATGGGCTCATGGGAAACTGGTTTTCTGTGTGGCTTTTGTTCCTTGAGGTGCTTTCCACACCTCTTCAGAGGATCAGAACAAAAATGGCTGCAGCCAAATCTCTGGCCCAGAGAAAAAAAATTGTTTGGCCTTTAATAAATTTTCCAGGACAAATGGTCTCCACTTCTGTATGTGCTGACAAAAACCATAGCCTCCCATGGTTCATGCCCACAGCAATTATCTCAAAGGTAATCCCAGGGACCCAGGAGTGCCACTCTCCTTTGTGATGCTAAAACCCTGAGTGGCTGCAGGCTCATGTGTGCATCTGAAGCTTCTGGATTATGTCTGGGTGCCATTCTAAAACCCTTTCTGAGCTGCTATCTCTCTGAGAGTTTTTGCCCAGTCACAGGCACAAGTTCTAGATTTTTTCCTGCTGCTCAAGTGAAGACTGATTATTGACCTGCTCAGCTTGTGGTTTATGGTGGTCAGAGATGAGAGTCCCTTCCTGGGATCCCTGACCATATTGCTTCCTGGCTCCACTGCTTGGGCACTGTATTGGTTCAGGAACCCCCTTTTGCACTGTTTTTTCCCTCATAACCTGAAGCCACAGTGCCCTACCTAGAATTCTGCTTTTTCATTTCCAGAACCCTTTTCCTGCTCCCTAGAGCAGATTTCTAAGGGTTCCGATTTTGCACTCTGATGTTCTATCACTTTCCAGGAACCAGCATATGGAGGCTTCCTCCCCCTTCTGTCTATCTTCTGATATCTCCCACAAATTCATGACTTAGCTCTTCCTACATTGCAAAAAGCAGTCCCTTTTTTGCTTGTAGGGATCCAGATAGATATTCTTACATCTCAGGCTGATTTCATGGATATTCAAAATGGTTTGGTAGATATCCAGCTAAATTCAGGGTACCAGATGAAACAGGGTCCCCTACCCCTCCTCCATCTTGCCTGATCCCTCATTCATTTATTTTAGAGAGAGAGAGATAATGTGTGCATGCACATGCACATGAGTGTGGGGGAGGGTGACAGAGGGAGAGAGGAAAAAGACAACCTTAAGCAGGTTTGACACCCAGCACAGAGTCTGATACAGGGCTCAATCTCAGGACCCTGATATCATGATCTGAGCCAAAATCAAGAGTCAGACACTTAGTCAACTGAGCCACCCAGGCACCCCAAGAACTAACACTTTAATGTGAATTTCAAAGCTCTCTATGATCAGACCACAACCTATAATTCCAACATGATCTCTAGTACTCACACATTCTACAACCATTCTTTACTAGTACTAAATATTTCCTTCCCTACTTCCTTCATTAATTTGTGCAATAAATATTTGATGACTTCCTGTTTTGTTTCTAATAATTTGGTAGGTGTTATGAATAAAAAATGTACACTTTCCTAAATATTCCAAATTTTCTCCGAACATGTGTCACTTTAATAATCATGAGGAAATAGTTAAAAACCTACACATAATAATGAAAACATGAAAGAAAACAGATGATTAAGATAAAGCATAGGTGTTATGATACCTAAAAATTAGGTATTAGGACAGATTTAAGCATAATACACTGGGGATGATTATAAGTAGGGAACCAAATGCAGACTGATAATCAGATAAATGGTGATAAGTCACTATAGACTTCCAGAAAGAGATGGTACCTGGTCATACCCAAATGCAAGTGGAAGGAACCATTATAGAGAGGAATGACAAATGTGGAGAAACAGCCCCAATAATGGAAGAAGAGAGGGCCCAGCACATAAAGCAGGAGGAAAAAGTAGGAGGCAGGAGGAAAGGATAAACATCATATCAGTTAGGAAAGATTTCAGCTCAATTAAGATAAGCTTAACTAAAAAGATTTAAGCACTAATGACATTTAATTGTCTCCTGTATTGAAAGTTCTAAGGACAGGTTGTTCAGAGATTGGAAAAAGGAATTTAACACTCCTGTCTTTCTAAATTCCCAACCTTATTGTATGGACTTCTCATCTTTAGCCTCATTGTTTTGTGCATTCATCTTTTTAAGCTTATGCTGCAGTTACCAACAATGTCCAAGTTTTAGTGACTTAAGACAACAAAGGTTTAGTTCTTACTCACATTGTGTTGTTTTTGTGTTTTCATTCCAGGATATAAATTTGAGGAACAGCCTTCTTGTAGAACGTACTATTGTGAGAGGAGAAAAAAAAAGAGTCAGAATTGAATCATAGAACTGACTTTTTATTTTTTATTTTTTAAATTTATGTGACAGACAGAGATCACAAGTAGGCAGAGAGGCAGGGAGAGAGAGAGGAAGGGAAGCAGGCTCCCTGCTGAGCAGAAAGCCCAATGCGAGCCTTGATCCCAGGACTGTGGGATCTTGACCTGAGCCAAAGGCAGAGGCTTTAAACCACTGAGTCACCCAGGTGCCCCATAGAACTGGCTTTAAAAAAAATTATTTTTGAGAGAGAGAGCACAAGCAAGAGGGGCAGAGGGAGAAACAAACTCTCTACTACTGTGCAAGGAGCTGGATACAGGACTTGATCCCAGGACCCTTGAATCATGACCTGAGCTGAAGGCAGATGCTTACCCCACTGAGCCACCCAGGCACCCCAGAACCAGCTACTAAATCTCACATTGGATATGGTATATGACATGTTCCATTATCCAAAACAAGTCCTGTGGCCACATGTGAGCATTAAGAGTGGATACTTGTTCTTCTCCCATAGGGTACACTGAAAGTTCCATGGCAACCAGCAAGAATATGTTATCCTGTAATTGGAAAACACAAATAATTGGGTGCATTAGTATAACCTACCACACCTTTTAGGATTGCAGAATTTCTGCACAATATTACCTTTTACAAGAGGGATGGGAATTGGAATAAGGGGCAAAATTTTTCCCTCTACTTCTTCATGTCAAGGAACAATATGTGTTTGCAGTGCATGGATGAATAGTGTCATAGTTTGATGCTATTCTCATTAGCATATCCTAATCAGATTCTTAAATACAGATCCAAACTGGTAGTTGCCAGAGGGGAGATGGGTGAGATAGATAAAGGGAGTTAAGGTAATTGGATAATTGGAAGGTACAAACTTCCAATTATAAAATAAATTAGTCAAGATTAAAAAGTACGCATAAGGAATATAGTCAATAATATTGTAATAATTTCGTATGGTGACAGATGGTGACTATATTTATGGTGAACATTCAGTAATGTATAGAATTATATCAATATGCGGTACAGTTGAGACTAATATAACATTGTATATTATACTTCAATAAAAAACAAACACAAACCAAATGTTTCTCAAAAAAGTTGTCAGGGAATACAATATGATTTCAATACAACAAATTTCTAAGAAAATACAAAATAAATAGTTATTATTTATTGCCTAATTTTTTTAGAGTTTATTTATGCCAATTTCCAAAGCACAGCAATAATTGCATTCTTTCAGGGCCTGCTCAATTTCTAGTGTGACTTTTCCCCCTACAATCAGTCATTTTTTAGTTTTCTGGAAAAATACAATTCATTATAATGAATTCAGGTATTAAATGGCTCTCTTTAAAATCTTGGGCATTGACTGACTTCCAAATTTGTCATGTCAGTACATATTAGAGAATACAAACATATAACATTCATCTCCACTGAGTGTAAATCTTATACATTAATCTATAACATAAAAATCTACTGATCACATTGAATGTAAATTGGTAAAGAATCTCTTTTGGTAGCCAAGAAATTCACCAATACCTCTGTGGCTTTAAAGTTTTAGAGTAAAGACAGGCTAATTTGTAAATCTTTTCCTAATTTTTAATTCTTTTCCTATAATTGTATGTCCCCCAAATATTCTGCAATTTCTTCAGTCAAATCATATTATCAACTTTTTAGTTGTCCAAATAAGTCGAAATTCTCTTAAAATGGAGAAAGTGTCCATTAGAGAAATTTCATGAAGCCTTTACACCATTCCAAACAAGAATATTTTGCTTGGGGCAATTTCATTGTTATTTTGGAAAACAGTCTTGGTGCAATTTTGACAAAAACATATGCAGAATAACTTAAAATTGTTAATATGAATATTAGAAATAAAATCATCCTAGAACCTGTCATGAATTTTTAATCTGAAAAGATGTGAAACTGTGTACTATGTATACTGGGCTACTGGACACTGCTTGCAAAGTACCCTTCATTCATGTTGACCTTTGAGAAAAGAAGCACTTGTTTCACTCTATGGTTGGCATGAGAGCAATGTTTGATCAGATGTTGATAAAGGATATATGGGGCTAGGATCAAGAGTCAAGCCCACTAATAGAGAAGGGTTTGAGTTACCTACATGATGAGATGCATAAAAAAATGCACAAAACATTTGATTTTAGGGGAGGAATTCCAAAACACCTATTAATGTGATTTGAAATAAATTGCATCAAAACAAGTTTGTATTGAACTCTTTCCCTTCTCTGAGTGTGTAGCAACTTAGACAAAATCTAGCATTGAAATGTAGAGAATTAAGATATTTCAGTTCATACTGCTTCAGTTCCTTAGGCTACACATTAAGAGTGCTCAGCTACTTCTTAGTACATGAGCCAGTAATTTTGTTTTTTGTCTCCCCACCCCCAGGAACTAATGCCAAGAGTTTCAAAAAGTACATATCAGTAATATTTTTTAAAAGATTATTGTGAAGTGCTTCCAAATGGGAAAGATATAAAATCTTATTACTAAATCCAGGTGTACATTTATACAACCACTTTTTTTATTATAATGAAGGGATATACAAACCACTGAAATTTATAGTGGTCCACAAAATCCCTAATTTTAGTTTTAATGTAATTATCTTACTTTCCAATATTTTGCAAGAACTATTGAATATCAGTGAACCAGAATTTAATGGATTTTATATTTTTTTGTTTGATCTTGCATACCTTTTATTTGTACCCCATGATGAAATGACAAAATTTTAGGGGTCTGAAGGAGGAGGCTCCTTGATAATTCAGAGTCTCTATATTACTAAAGTTTCTATCTATTGGGCTATATATCAATCTATTCTTTATTTTTTATCTGTTTAGGGAGGCACTGAACTTCGGAGTAGACCTCAAAATTCCAACACAATCTGTCCTTGGCTTTAGCTTGAGTCTTAGCTTTTAGACGACAAAGTAGAAGATGCCTATTTAGTGTCAGTTCTGGAATTTCTGACTTGTGGGATCAATGATATTGATATTGGCCATCATACTTAATAACTTTGATAATGTCTATGTCACAAATGAGGTAATCATATTTATTGTTAATATCTGAATGTTTACTTTCAGATAAACTGATATTCAAAGTTGTAAGTAGGAGTAAAACAATATCCTTATATGCTTTATAGCTTGAAATTATAATGGTCAGCTAATGTATAAATGTATATTTATAATTGCACAAGTAAAATGCTTTAATAATTATTGATTACTGTTCAAAAGCCAATAAACAATATTCTTTGGTCCAATTTCTATCAGTATGAAAGTAGTCATTTTATGCTTTCTGCTCTCTCTCAGTTGGTTCTAAACCTGTAGATGTGTTAAAATTTTTCATTGAGTAAAAAGTTATAGAGCAAGAGGAGGAGTCAATTTGGTGGAGGAGTAGCAGGCTAGGATGACATCAGGTCCCAAGAGTTCAGTTAGATAGTTGTCAAACCATTCCAAACACCCACAAATCCAATAGGAGATCAAAGAGAAGAAGAGCAGCAATTCTACACACAGAAAATCAGCCACTTTCTGAAAGGTAGAATGTGTGGAGAAGTGAATCCGAGGTGACAGGAAGATAGACCATGGGGGTAGGGGCCAGCTCCTGGCAAGTGGTGGAGCAATGAAGCACAAAATCAGAACATTTAAAAGTCTGCTCCACTGATGGACATCACTCCAGAGACTAAGCAGGGGTGGGGCCCTCACAGGGACAGTGTGGTCTCAGGTCCTGTGGGGTCACAGAAGGATCGGGGGTGTATGAGTGTAGCAGAGCTCACAGGTATTAGAGTGGGGAAGCCAGCTACTGAGATGGAGCTGAGGAGTGACATTTCAACTCGGGGTTACCTTAAACTATGATCTGTGGCACAGTCGGGCCACTGCTCTTTGAGCAGGGATCCCCACAAGTGGCACATCTGGGGAGAACCCTTAGAAGAGCAGAGTGACAGGAATCTGCTGGGTTTGGAGACTTCAACTGGGGCTGTCTGCCAGACAGAAAAGCTTGGTCACAGGCCAGGTGAGCTCGGAGCACAGCTGGAGAGCAGGGAGACGGGAGTGATTGAGTGCTTTTCTCCAAGGGTGCACTGAGGAGTGGGGGACTGAGCTCTCAGCAATACTGGGCCAGAGATTGGGAGGCCACCATTTTCATTCCCATTCTCCAGAGCTTTACAGAAAGCATTCAGGAAACAAAAGCTCCCGAGAGCCAACCCGAACAGATTGCTTAGCTCAGCCCCTGGCAAGAGCATGGCAATTCTGCCTCAGGCAAAGTCATTTGAGAATCACTACAACAGGCCCCTCCCATAAAAGATCAGCAAGAATATCCAGCAAACACCAAGGTCACTGATCAAAGAGAACAGTGGAATTCCAGAGCTAGGAGAAAGCAAAGCATGGAATTCATAGCTTTCTCCCAATGATTATTTAGCCTTGCAAAGTTAATTAAATTTTAATTTTATTTTTTTCTTATTCTAATTTTTTTAACTTTTTCTCGTTCCTCTTTAACATTTTTTAACTATATTAACATTTTAACAATACCTTTCTTAAAAAATCTTTTTAAACCTCCATTATTGTAGTCATATTTTATTCTTCATTCTAACTTTATTTTTTGTATACATATAGGGTTTTTCCCTTCTAAAAAATTTTGGGATGCAATTTCTTCTAATAGATCAAAATATACCCTAAATACAGCAGGGCTTTGTTCTAGTCTCCAGCCTGAGCAAATTGTCTCCACTTTTTTTTTTCCTTTCTTTTTCCAATCAAATTATCTTATCAATTCCTATTTTAGAATTTTTTTAAATTTTCATCTTTACAGTCACAATCCATCCCTTCATTGTGTTTACCCTTATTTTTGTATATCTATAAATTTTCTTTCTTTAAAATTTTGGGAGGTAGTTTCTTCTAAAAGACCAAAATACACCCAAAATCAAGTGGATGGCTCTGTTCTATTCACCAGTTCACCAGTCATATATATATATATATACACACACACACATATATATACATATATATGTATATAAAATATATATAACATATATATAACATATATATATATAAATTTTAATTTAAAAAAAGCATATATATACATATATATGCTTTTTAAAATTTTTTTTTAAAAATTTTATTACCCACTTTCTTCTCCCCTAGATTTGTAGTCTCTTCTGCTTTGGTTAAAGCACATTTTTCTGGGGTCATTGCCACCCTTTTAGTATTTTATACTCTCATTCATATATTCTTATCTGGATAAAATGATAAGGTGGAAAACTCACCACAAAAAAAAAGAACAAGAGGCAGTGCCAAAGGCTAGGGACCTAATCAATATGGATATTGATAATATGTCAGATCCAGAGTACAGAATGACAAATCTCAAGGTGCTAGCTAGGCTCAAAAAAGGCATGGAATATAGAGAAATCTGTCTGTAGAAATAAAAGAACTAAAATCTAACCAAGCTGAAACCAAAAAGGCTATTAATGAGGTGTAATAAAAAATGGAGGCTCTTACTGCTAGGATAAATGAGGCAGAAGGGAGAATGAGTGATATAGAAGACCAAATGATGGAGAATAAAGAAGCTGAGCAAAAGAGAGACAAACAACTACTGGACCATGAGGGGAGAATTCAAGAGATAAGTGACACCATAAGACAAAACAACATTAGAATAATTGGGATTCCAAAAGAGGAAGAAAGAGAGTGGGGGGCAGAAGGTATATTGGAGCAAATTGTTGTAGAGAACTTCCCTAATATGGCAAAGGGAACAAGCATCAAAATCCAGGAGTCACAGAGAACCCCCCACAAAATCCATAAAAATAGGTCTACACCCTGTCATCTAATAGTAAAACTTACAAGTCTTAGTGATGAAGAGAAAATCCTAAAGGCAGCCCGGGACAAGAAGTCTGTAACAGACAATAGTAAAAACATTAGATTGGCAGCAGACTTATCAACAGGGACGTGGCAGGCCAGAAAGAACTGGCATGATATTTTCGGAGCACTAAATGAGGAAAACGTGCAGCCAAGAATACAATATCCAGCTAGGCTATCATTGAAAATAGAAGGAGAGATAAAAAGCTTCCAGGACAAACAAAAACTAAAAGATTTTGTGGACACCATACCAGCCCTCCAGGAAATACTGAAATGGGTCCTCTAAGCAAAGAGCCTAAAAGTAGTAGACCAGAAAGGAACAGAGACAATATACAGTAACAGTCACCTTACAGGCAATACAATGGCACTAAATTCATATCTCTCAATAGTTACCCTGAATGCAAATGGGCTAAATGCCCCAATCAAAAGACACAGGATATCAGAATGGATAAAAAAACCAAAACCCATCAATATGTTGTCTACAAGAAACTCATTTGAGACCCACAGACACCTCTAGATTTAAAGTGAGGGGGTGGAAAACAATTTATCATGTAATGGACATCAAAAGGAAGCTGGGGTGGCAACCCTTTTATCAGAGAAATTAGATCTTGAGCCAAAGACTATAATAAGAGATGAGGAAGGACACTATATCATACTCAAAGGATCTGTCCAATGAGAAGATCTAACAATTTTAAATATCTATGCCCCTAACATGGGAGCAGCCAATTATATAAACCAAGTAATAACAAAATCAAAGAAACACATCAAAAATAATACAATAATAGTAGGAGACTTTAACACCCCCTTCACTGAAATCATCCAAGCAAAAGATCAACAAGGAAATAAAGGCCTTAAATGACACACTGGGCCAGATGGACATCCCAGATAAATTCAGAACATTCCATCCCAAAGCAACAGAATACACATTCTTCTCCAATGCACATGGAACATTCTCCAGAATAAATCACATCCTGGGTCACAAATCAGGTCTCAACCAGTACCAAAAGATTGGGATCATTCCCTGCATATGTTCAGACCACAGTGCTCTGAAGCTAGAACTCAATCACAAGAAGAAATTTGGAAAGAACCCAAATACATGGAGGCTAAAGAGCATCCTACTAAAGAATGAATGGGTCAACCAGGAAATTAAGGAAGAAGTGAAAAAATTCATGGAAACAAATGATAATGAAAACACTATGGTTCAAAATCTGTGGGACACAGCAAAGGCAATCCTGAGAGGAAAGTATATAGCAATACAAGCCTTTCTCAAGAAACAAGAAAGGTCTCAAGTACACAACCTAACCCTACACCTAAAGGACCTGGAGAAAGAACAGCAAAGAAAGCCTAACCCCAGCAGGAGAAGAGAAATAATAAAGATCAGAACAGAAATCAATGAAATAGAAACAAACAAACCAACAAGCAAAAAACAGTAGAACAAATCAACGAAACTAGGAGCTGGTTCTTTGAAAGAATTAGTAAGTTGATAAACCCCCAGCCAGACTAATCAAAATGGAAACAGAAAGGACCCAAAGAAATAAAATCATGAATGAAAAAGGAGAGATCACAACCCAATACCAAAGAAATACAAACAATTAAAAGAACATACTATGGACAACAATATGTCAGCAAATTTGACAATCTGGAAGAAATGGATGCATTCCTAGAGATGCATAAACTACCAAAACTGAAACAGGAAAAAATGGAAAACCTGAACACACCCATAACCAGTAAGGAGATTGAAGCAGTCATCAAAAATCTCCCAACAAACAAGAGCCCAGGGCCAGATGGCTCCCCAGGGGGATTCTACCAAACATTTAAAGAAGAATTAATATCTATTCTCCTGAAACTGTTCCAAAAAATAGAAATGGAAGGAAAACTTCCAAACTCATTTTATGAGGCCAGCATCACCTTGATCCCAAAACCCGACAAGGACCCCATCAAAAAAGAGAATTATAGACCAATATCCTTGATGAACACAGATGCAGTACATTAAAAGGATTATCCACCATGACCAAGTGGGATTTATTCCTGCCTTGCAGGGTTGGTTCAACATCCGCAAATCAATCAATGTGATAATACATTAATATTGATACTCTCAATAGATGCTGAAAAAGCATTTGACAAAGTACAGCATCCCTTCCTGATCAAAACTCTTCAAAGTGTAGGGAGAGAGGGCACATACCTCAATATTATCAAAGCCATCTATGAAAAACCCACCACAAATATCATTCTCAATGGAGAAAAACTGAGAGCTTTTCCGCTAAGGTCAGGAACACAGCAGGGATGTCCATTATCACCACTGCTATTCAACATAGTACTAGAAGTCCTAGACTCAGCAATCAGACAACAAAAAGAAATTAAAGGCATCCAAATCAGCAAAGAAGAAGTCAACCTCTCACTCTTTGCAGATGATATGATACTATATGTGGAAAACCCAAAAGACTCCACTCCAAAACTGCTAGAACTTGTACAGGAATTCAGTAAAGTGTCAGGATATAAAATCAATGCACAGAAATCAGTTGCATTTCTATACAACAACAATAAGAAGAAAGAGAAATTAAGGAGTCAGTCCCATTTACAATTGCACCCAAAACAATAAGATACCTAGGAATAAACCCAACCAAAGAGGCAAAGAATCTGTACTCAGAAAACTATAAAGTACTCATGAAAGAAATTGAGGAAGACACAAAGAAATGGAAAAATGTTCCATGCTCATGGGTTGGAAGACAAATATCATGAAAATGTCTATGCTACCTAAAACAATCTACATGCTTAATGCAATCCCCATCAAAATACCATCCTTTTTTTTTTTTTTTCAAAGAAATGGAACAAATAATCCTAAAATTTATATGGAACCAGAAAAGACCTCGAATAGCCAAAGGAATGTTGAAAAAGAAAGCCAAAGTTGTTGGCAGCACAATTCTGGACTTCAAGCTCAATTACGAAGCTGTCATCATCAACACAGTATGGTACTGGCACAAGAACAGACACATAGATCAGTGGAACAGAATAGAGAGCCCAGAAATAAACCCTCAACTCCATGGTCAACTAATCTTCAAAAAAGCAGTAAAGAATGTGGAAAAAAGACAGTCTCTTCAACAAATGGTGTCAGGAAAATTGGACAGTCAGAAGAATGCAGAAGAATGAAACTGGACCATTTCCTTACACCACACA
This sequence comes from Mellivora capensis, assembly GCA_004024625.1. Lineage (NCBI taxonomy): Eukaryota > Metazoa > Chordata > Mammalia > Carnivora > Mustelidae > Mellivora > Mellivora capensis. Next base: position 53,414 of record PISX010009728.1, on the reverse strand, counting down.
CAAAAATAGTCTCAAAATGGATGAAAGACCTCAATGTGAGACAGGTCCATCAAAATCCTTAAGGAGAACACAGGCAGTAACTTCTTCAACCTCAGCCATAGCAACTTCTTCCAAGAAAGATCACCAAAGGCAAGAGAAGCAAGGGCAAAATGAACTATTGGGACTTCATCAAGATCAAATGCTTTTGCACAGCAAAGGAAACAGTCAACAAAACCAAAAGACAACTGACAGAATGGGAGAAGATATTTACAAACGACATATCAGATAAAGGGCTAGTATCCAAAATCTATAAAGAACTTATCAAACTCAACACCCAAAGAATAAATAATCCAATCAAGAAATGGGCAGAGGACATGAACAGACATTTCTGCAAAGAAGACAGCCAGATGGCCATTAGACACGTCAAAAAGTGCTCCACATCACTCAGCATCAGGGAAATACAAATCAAAACTGCAATGAGATACCACTTCACACCAGTCAGAATGGCTAAAATTAACAAGTCAGGAAATGACAGGTGCTGGAGAACCCTCCTACACTGTGGGTGGGAATGCAAGCTGGTGCAGCCACTCTGGAAAACAGCATGGAGATTCCTCAAAAAGTTGAAAATGGACCTACCCTATGACCCAGCAATTGTGCTACTGGGTATTTACCTTAAAGATACAAATGTAGTGATCTGAAGGGGCATGTGCACCTGAATGTTTATAGCAGCAATGTCCACAATAGCCAAACTATGGAAGAACCTAGATGTCCATCAACAGATGAATGGATAAAGAAGATGAATGGAGATATATATATAGATAGATAGATATAGATATAGATATAGATATATATACATACACACACACAATGGAATACTATGCAGCCTTCAAAAGAAATGAAATCTTGCCATTTGCAACAACGTGGATGGAACTAGAGGGTATTATGCTTAGCGAAATAAGTCAATCAGAGAAAGACAATTATCATACGATCTTCTTAATATGAGGAACTTGAGGTGCCAAGTGGGGGGCTTGGGGGGTAGAGAAGGAAAAAATGAAACCAGATGGGATCAGGAGGGAGACAAACCATGAGAGACTCTTAATTCACAAAACAAACTGAGGGTTGCTGGGGGGAGAGGTGTTATGGAAAGGGTGGTTGGGTTATGGACATTGGGGAGGGTATGTGCTATGGTGAGTGCTGTGAAGTGTGTGAAGCCTGACAATTCACAGACCTGTACCCCTGGGGCTAATAATATATTATATGTAAATTTAAAAAGTAAAAAACAAAAAAAATCCTTATCTGCTACACACTCACTCAAGGACAGTGAAGCATTTGGTCAGAAAAAAGTAGAGGAACTGGTGGTATTGGGCCACAAGAAAGCCTGATACCATACCTGCAATCTATCACTCAAATGAGTATTTTCATGCCTCTTGTATTTGCCATTCCTGTGTCATCTCATTACCTGTCTCTAATAATGCCTCACTGAATTTTTCTCAAGTTGTTATCATGTAAGCTTTCACAAATTTCCTCACAAGTTTCCTGTGGTAGTGGTTCCCACATGATTACAGAAATTGGAACCACATTAGAATCCACAAGATGTAGAATACATACTATTGAAGACAGAGGAAGTGACATGAATATCCTTGAAAACAGTTGCACAGAATAAAATGAAAAATAATTTTTAAGTACTGACAAAAAAATCAATAAATCTTAGATACAAACTAGAAAAGATATACAAATTGCATAAAACAAAAGAAAACTGATTTAGACATTTTCTGGTGAAGTTACTTACCTCCAAGGGAAAAGAAAGAATCTATGACAATTTAGGCAATAGTAATTAATATGCAAGTGAGAAAACTCAGGCTGACTCAACCTTTTCCATATCAACAATTCACCATTCAAAGCCAGAAGATGGTAAAGGAAAAACTACTAGGAAACAACTGAAAGTGTGCATTGAATATTAACCAATAATTAATACAGTTACTCAGCTGAGTAACTGTAGTTACTGGCTCAGTAACTGTATTAATTATAGTTGTAGAAGTGAAGTTAAGTGTTCCAAAACATTGACATTGTAAAAAATACTACTACTAACAAAAATTGGACACTAAAGAAACCAAACTGAGAAGTGCAGTTGGGCTAGTTTTCTTATATGACAAAGTGGCTCCCTATTAACCAACTTTCCAAAAAAAGTAAAGAAAGGAGGAGGGGAGGAGCAAGATTCAAGAAAAGGATGGGGGGGGAGGAATCCATACCTGTAGGCATATAAGAATAATAATTATATATAGTATAACTGTGTGTGTGATTTAGGTTCAGGATTAGAATAGTGTGTGAGAGAGAGAAAGCAAAGTGTACAACAGTAGGTGTAGCATGACCCCATTTTTGTAAAAACGAAACTAGATTTTGTATATGCACAGAAATGAGGCTGAAACAACTTGTTTCAAATTACTAACAATTGCTACCTCTAGAAGTTGAAACTGGGCCAGGGTAAACAAGGCATGTGCACATTTAGCTTTATGTACTTTATGAATTGTTTACAATTCATATTGTATTCTTTATTTACATTCTTACATTTACAATTCATTTTGTACATCTTACATTTACAATTCATATTGTATTCTTTATTTACATTCTTTATGTATTCATATTTACATTCTTTATGAATTGTTACATTTTTTCAACCTAAGGTTCAGAGCATTAAGCACCCTCCATTTATACCATATTATTGTCATTTGTCTCTTCAAGGCTTGTCTCTCATTTTATGGATGTGCATATTTATGACTTTCTCTCTTCTATCCTTATCCATCCCCCATTTGCCTTTCCCTATGGGCAGCCATATTCATGACTTTAATATGCATCATTCTTTGTAAGTGTTTTGTATTAATATACTTTAATTTATATAAATGATACTGTGTTACATGTTCTGCCCCTCCTGTTTTAAACCAGCACTATAATTTTACTACTGTCCATATTGCAGCTTGTATGCAACTTATCCATGACTTCTAACTGTTCCATGGCATGCCTTCCCTGTGCTTAATCCATCCATTCTCCCAAGAATGAACATTTAAGCTGTCCCAATGCCCTGCCTCCTCAAATAGTGCCTCATGAAGCTAGGTGTGATTTCTTTGGTGTATAAGCCCAGGAGCAGAATTTCTGTGTAAATGAGTATGTGTACATTTAATTTAACTAAGCACTTCCAGACATTTTACTTTTACAAGAAAATGCTAAAAAGAACATTAATATTTTTTAAATTAAAGAACACACTTTAAACTCTGACAAAAAAGAAAGAAAGATTTGTTGTATGGCAATCAGCATGCTTTTAAAATAAAGCTATCAGGCAATTTTTTTACCCAGAAAACAATATTGCTATATACTAGAAAAATGAAAACTTTCTCCAATGAATCACAATTTTACAATGAGAACACACTTCTCTTTCATGAGGTTGCCTGTTTCCTGGCAGGGAAGGCAGTGTAAATTTAAATTCAGGCTACACCAGTGTGGCCCAGGTGCTAGGAAGACTTGACTCTGTGTCCTGGGGTCAACTTCAAGAGAGTGAGCAGATCTAGTTATGTCATGTAATGATGAAGGTGATTTAATTAGAATATATTTGCCATAACTACATGCACGGTTTTCTTAATTTGTTTAGAATATAAAAGCTCAAATACCAGACAGCCTGATTTAAAACTGGACATCTGGGAACTCTAAAAAAAATTCGGTTGTCTTTTCCTAAATGGAAAACTCTGTGTATCTCTTGGTGTAAAAAACATAATTTCTGAAATTGGGTTAAATTATAGCAAATTGTGGGATATATAATTGATAAATAAAATATAACAGATTATACTACATTGGCTGAATGTGGCTGTTGGGTAAGAATATTATGAATGATTAGATATTGTTAAAAGTTATAATTATTTTACAATGTATAACATAAATGTACATCACCTTCCACTCCATCCTCAGAGTTTGAACAGTTACTTCATCATAGTAGGTCCCACCTGCCCAAGGCATTACTATGAAACACATCCAGAAACCCAAACTGAACTGACTGGTTACACATTATCTCTGTCAAAACAAACCTGTAAACTCTAGAAGAAAAACTCTGTTACTCAAATGTACAGATACTAACATAAGAAATTGAGGATCACAAAATATCAGGTAAATATGACACACCAAAGGAAACTAATAAAGTTCCAATTACTGGCCCTAAAGAAATAGAGATCCATGAACTATCAAACAAAGAATTCAGAATAATCTTAAGGAAGTTTAGTGACCTACAAGAAAACACAGACAACTAAACAAAAACAGGAAAGAAATGCATGAAGAAAAAGAGATTTGACAAGGAAATGGCAATCATCAAAAAAAAAAAGAAAGAAAGAAAAGAAATCTTGCAGTTTAAAAATATAATAAGCTAAAGAATTCAATAAAGAGTTTCGAAAGTGGACTTGACAATGAAGAGAAAGAATCAGTGGCCTGGAGGATAGGATATTGGAAATTACCCAGTCAGAGAAGTAAAAAGAGAAAAGATTGAAGAAAACCTACAGGGATTATTGGACACAATGAAAAGAAAGCATATTTGCTTTATGGGAATCCCAGAAGGAAAAGAAAAAGAGAAGACAAAGTATTTTTAAGGCAATATGGCTGATCAAGAAAATACAAATCAAAATTGCAGGGGCGCCTGGGTGGCTCAGTGGGTTAAGCCTCTGCCTTTGGCTCAGGTCATGATCCCAGAGTCCTGGGATTGAACCCCACATCGGGCTCTCTGCTCAGCAGGGAGCCTGCTTCCTCCTCTCTCTGCCTGCCTCTCTGCCTACTTGTGATCTCTTTCTCTGTCAAATAAATAAATAAAATCTTTTAAAAAATTGCAATAAAACTTGTAACAGTTACAATGGCTCAAATTAACAAGACAGGGAACAACACACGTTGGAAAAGATATAGAGAAAGGGGAACTCGTTACACTGATGGTGGGAATGCAAGCTGGTACAGCCACTCTGGAAAAAAGTATGGAGGTTCCTCAAGAAGTTAAAAATAGAGCTAACTTATGACCCAGCAATTGTACTACTGGGAATTTACCCCAAAGATACAAATGTAGTGAAAAGAAGGGGCACATGCACCCCAATGTTCATAGCAGCAATATCCATGATAGCCAAACTGTTAAAGAAGCCATGATGTCCTTCAACAGATGAATAGATAAAGATGTGGTTCATATATACAATGGAATATTACTCAGCCATCAGAAAGGATAAATATCTATCATTTATAGCATCATGGATGGAACCAGAGTGTATTATGCTAAGTGAGGTAAATCAAGCAGAGAAATACAATTGTCATGTGGTTTCACTCATACTTGGAATATAAAGAATAGTGCAGAAGTTCATAGGAGAAGGGAGAGAAAACTTAATGTGAAGAAATCAGAGAGGGAGGCAAACCATATAAAACTCTTGATTCCATGAAACAAACTGAGGGTTGTGGAAAGGGAGGTGGGTGGGAGGATAGCATAACTGAGTGATGGGCATTAAGGAAGACATGTGATATGATGAGGACTGGGTGTTATACACAACTAAGGAACACTACATCAAAAACTAATGATGTACTATATGTTGGCTAATTGAATTTCAATTTTAAAAAATGAAAATACATACATACATACATACAGCAATATGACTGAAAACTTCCCAAACCTGGAAAGAGAAATGGACATCTAGGTCCATGAGTCTCAAAGAATCCCAAATAGTTTGAACCTAAATAGGGCTACACCATGACATACTATAATTAAATTTCAAAGGCAAAGACAGAGAAAGAATTTTAAGAGCAGCAAGATGAAATTAGGTAAGTTATATACAAGGAAATCTCCATTACTGACAGATTCCTCAACAGAAATTTTCCAGGTCAGGAGAGAATGGGATGATATACTCAAAAGATTGAAAGAAAATAACTGTCAATGAAGAATTCTATACCTGGTAAATCTTTCCTTCAGAAATGAAGGAGGGACAAAGACTTTCCTGAACAAACAAAACTGAAAGTTCATTACCATTAGACCTGTCTTACAATAAATACTAAAGAGACATCTAGGAGTAGAAGTAAAGCAACACCTAATTAACATAAGAACACAAAAAGGTAACATAAATATCATTGACAATGGTAAATATATAGCAATAATTAGACTTACAACAATAGTTTAAAAGTTTAAAAAATAAATCTAGCAAAAATAACTAAGTATAATAATCTGCCATTTGACAGAATTCTTTATCCACTAAGATGATCATATAATTCTTTTCTTTCATTCTATTAATGTGATGTATCATATTGATTGGTTTGCATATGTTGAACCAATTTTGCACCCCAGAGATAAATCCCGTTTGATTGATCATCGTGAATGGTCCTTTTAGTGTGCTGCTGAAATCAGTTTGCCAGTATTTTATTGAGAATTTTTGCATCTATACTCATAAGACATGTTGGCCTATAGTTTTCTTTTCTAGTAATGTCCTCTTCTGGTTTTGGTATCCAGATAGCTCAAAAAATTAGTTTTGGACTAATTTACCCCCTTTCCAAATTTTTTGAAAAGTTTGAGAAGGATTGGTGTTAATTCTTTAAATGTCTGATAAAATTCATTAGTGAAGCTCTAACATCCAGATGCTCACACTGAAATCTGGATATATAAACTTAAATATTGAAATGCTTAGACACTTAGTTTTTTTCCTGTTACTCTTCAACATTAGGTTCCATGTGTTCATGTCTACTTCAGGGTTAAGTAACTCATATTGCATGAGTATTAGGAAAGCAGGGTGTTTATGTCTGTCTGCCCATATATATACTGTATGCAGTGTAACTTTTCATTCATTTATTCTCTCGTTAATTCATTCATTCTATGATTTAGGCTCCATTCACTTCAAAAAACCCAGAAGGCAGAATAGAAAGAGAATACAATCACCATCTTTGACTGCTTTAGATCAGTATGATGATTTTTTTAAGATTTTATTTATTTATTTGACAGACAGAGATCACAAGTAGGCAGAGAGAGAGGAGGAAGCAGGCTCCCCGCTGAGCAGAGAGCCCGATGTGGGGCTCGATCCCAGGACTCTGGGATCACAACCCGAGCCGAAGGCAGAGGCTTTAACCCACTGAGCCACCCAAGTGCCCCTAGATCAGTATGATGATTTTTACATGAGTACTCAACATGACTTTCACACAAACATTTAATCATACACAACTGTGATGAGCACTGGGTGTTATACACAACTAATGAATCACTGAACACTACATCAAAAACTAATGTTGTGGGACGCCTGGGTGGCTCAGTTGGTTGGACGACTGCCTTCGGCTCAGGTCATGATCTTGGAGTTCCGCGATCGAGTCCCGCGTCGGGATCCCAGCCCCACGGGGAGTCTGCTTCTCCCTCTGACCTTCTCCTTGCTCATGCTCTCTCTCACTGTCTCTCTCTCAAATAAATAAATAAAATCTTTAAAAAAAAAAAACTAATGTTGTACTATATATTGGCTAACTGAACATAATAAAAAAAGAAAGAAAGTGTTATTTTGCCATCTCTGAATCATTACAATATAACTCCAAATCTCTTTATTGTATAAATTATAAGCAACCAGAGGATAGAACTCAAATCTAAGCAATATTCTTTGTTTTTTAACCATAAGGTATCATAGATTCCCTTAACTGATCAATGAGTACTTCTTGATTATGACGAAGAAACTTCTTAAATCACTGTTCCTGATAAAAGTAAACTGGAATTGCAGGCAACAAGTGCCTAATGCATTTGTGCTCATAATCCTGAAGTAAGAAGGTAACTTTCACATGCTAGTAGGGTTGGCCTTATTACTTAGTATTATATATTATACTATAAGTAAGTACTATATGTAAATAGAAGACCACTGCTCAGATGAGCACAGTTTTGTACCTGGACAGGTAGCAAGGGTCTTCAGTGGTGAACTTCTCCTCCAGTCTAAGACACCATAGTCTGGCTCCAAAATGGTAGGACACTCCACTGGGGGAGTTAAACAGCCTGAGCACTGGATGAACAGACTGTACTAGAGAGTCACCCCTGTGTTATGAGAGAGGTTTAGCTATAACACCAAAACAGTTCATTGCTCAAAGCAGCGTATTGGCAACTTGTTCCTAGAAAAAAATTCCATATTCTTAATGCAGAATGAATTTGATAAAAGCACTTGCCTTATTGGATAGAAGATTGGTGAGGTAGCTTCATAGTACTTTGCCAGTTCTAAGATTCTAGATTCTCCCTATAAATGAGAGGTGCTCTACACATTCAAAGAGTTGAAATGTTTAACATCAAAGAAATAAGACTCAAGGCATATGGGATAGACATGGCCACTACTATCAGACTGTATGAACTAAAGAAAAGCAAACTAACACATGTATAATAAACACATGAACAAGGAAGGCTGTTTCCTCAAGGTGTTGTACCTTTTCTACTTTGATGCTTTTGGTGGTTTTCAACCTTCTTTTTGCATTCTGGATGCTGTTGGTAAGCAGCAACACAAAGAAAGGAAATAATCTGAGGAGCTGAATTAAAACTGGCAAAGTAAAAATTGTCAGGGCATACTTTACCCACTTTATCATGTTATCTCCAGTTTGCTACGAGAGCTAGGCATTACTGTGAAATTGTACATATTTTGGAGAGCCAGGAAGATATCTTTTTGTTCTGTTGTCTTTAAATATTATCCTGAAGAGGAAAATTTTTAAAAAGCTAGTATGTTACAATTACTGGCTGTGTAAAGATCCAGGGAAATGAAAGAATTCAAGAGGGAATCAACCACAAGAGATCTTTCTTCAAAAAGAAGTAAAGAGTATACAATTAATCAAGTTGGAATTTTTCTTTCTATGATTCAAAACACGTTCCCTGAAAATGTTCCTGTGTCTTAAAAATACATATCACTACTTCTCTAAATTTAAAAATGTTGAGTTAAAAAGTCAAGGGGCATAATTAGACTATACTTTATTAAATATATATATGAATCTGACTGCCTGCCCTATCACTTATTACACATAAAATTCCAGTTTCAGAAATTCTTAAAATTTTAATTATTTTTAATAAAAAGCTAATTTTATCAAAATTTTAAAATATAAGTAATGTTTTATTCAGATGTCCAAATCCAAGTAATTTAGCAAGGTTCAAACATCTGCTTCAAAAACAGGCTTAGCAAATGTTAGACAATAAAATTGTTTCTCCATCCTCACTCTAAGTAATGTATAAATGTCTAAGTAATGTATAAATGTATAAATGTATAAATGTTAAACAGCATTTGCTGGAAATTAAGAGAAAAGTTTCTAAGTTTCCACTAAGTCACAAATAAGCAAATGGACTAAGAAGATTCTACATGATTTATAGAGCTAAAATGACACCTGAAGAATAAAACTCATTTTACAAATAAGAAAAATAATCCAGAAAGGTGAAGCAAATTACTGAAAGCTACCCAGTGAGCTTATGCAAAAGTCAGGCTCATAACCTGAAGCTCTGCTCTCCTCTCTCCAGAGAGTTTCTTCTGGTGGACTTGTTCTCTCCCAGGGGTCCTGATAAACTATTTTAGGTTCATGTGAAGTAACATAAATTAATCTACATTTGTTTGAAATGAAATCACTGACATACTATATTTGACATTATAAATCCATTAATCCGAAAATCGATTAATACTCATTGGGAAATAAATCTGGAGTTTTCCAAATTAAGATTTTGAAAGTACTATATGTTTAAAGCCAGCAACTTTATTGATACATAGTTTTTAATATCATATAATTCACTCATTCAAAGTGTTCAATAAATGTTTTTTTTAATATATCCAGAGTTATATATCCATCACCACAATTTTAGAATGTTCTTTTATCCCGAAGAACATTTTATCCCATGAACCATCACCCTCAAACCTCCATTCCACAATACACCTCAGCAGTAAACAACCATCTACCTCCTGTGTCTACAGATTTCCTATTTTAGACATTTCATATAAATGTAATCAAGCAATATATGATCCTTTATAACTAGAGTCATCTCCCAAAGACCTAAGAAAAAAAAAATCCATATCCAGAAGTATTTCTTGAAATCTCTATTTTTTCTCTTTTTCAATAGTCTAGGGAACTTTGTGAATTTATTTCAAACTTCCCTTTTCCAGTTCTGAAAATGTGGTTTTATTTTTATCATCAAGAGCATGATAAATGTTTTGTCATACTGGAGCTCTCAAGAAGAAAATGTTCCAGTCATTGTGTATTCTTTTGTGACCCCTGCTGGCCGAATGTAATAGTATATTTTCACTAGTCCCTTGAAACTCTTCCTCTCATTAAATCTTAAAACACTGAACAGAGAATATAATTATTAATTATCACAAAATTCAATTTGAATTTGTTTGCTGCTTTCAAGTATCCTAATCTTTTCCTAGATATTACAAATCTTTGAATTTGTCCTAATCAAAAGGCTGTCTAAAATAGTTGCCTTCCTAATGCTTTTTATTTTTTCACAAGGAAAATGCTTAATCCTAAAGAATTGCATTTCAATCCTAACAAAAACATAAAATCTGAAAGATGGTTTAAAAGAATAAAACATATAAGTGATAAAGACTTTACTGAAGCAATATGTGAGGAGTAATAAAAATGAAAAAATTTATACTTTATCTATAAATAATAAAGTCCCTCTAAGTCCTAGAACCATATGAAAATGATTTTAGTAGAGTTATTTAACATACGTATTGCTCTTTGATTATTACTCAATTTTTCTGTGGCTCTCAAATTGAAATTTTAATGTTTACTGAATATTTTCCCTACCCTAAGTTTCCCTTATTATTTTTTTAATTTAAAATAGAGAGATGGTGAAAGTAAAATCCATAAAAAATTTTCTATGGTCTTCATAATAAAATAGTTTAGCGCTCCAGCTTCACAAATATTAAAATTATTTTTAACTTGTCAATAAAATGCCATAAACCTAAGACTAGTACTTCAAAATCTATGTTTAAAAATTCTTAGTAGGCATTTAGCCATTTTTTTAAACCATTATCTCTAATCTTACAGAAAGTTTTAGAAATTTTCAGAAGTCAATTTTGATTTAATATACATTACTCCAAATTTCCCTCTTGGTTTAAAAAAAGGAGAAATAACATTAACAAATCATTTGGGACAGATGAATGAGTATATTGCATTAGACTTTCAGTTATTTTACTATTATTTATATGTCTTGGGTAAGTTTACAGGAAGTACTTTATTTTCTGGAGATTTTAAAACATATCCATGTATCACATAGGGCAAAGAATTTTTATAATCAGTTTATGTGTAAATAAATAAACCTTTTGAGTTAAAGAATGCAAATTGGGTTACTGCATTTAACTTTTTAATAAAATATTTTAAAAGGAAATGTATAAAGAAGATATGGAAAATAAATTTTGTCTTTGGGGACATTCTATGCGGACACAAAGTACAATGAAGAAAGGAATGTTGCATTAAATCTGCATTTAGATAAAAAGCTTTGGTTTCTGAAGGTTAACAAAGCATGATAAGGCTCAGGAAACCCATTACAGGGCTTTGAACCATAGGGATCTCATCATCTGATAGAAGTGAGAAGGAAGGGAGAGGACAGTTGGTCCTCATCCATCATTACAAAGGAGAATATATCATTTTCAAGATTATCAGCAGGACTTATGTGTAAAAGAAAAACTGGATGAGGGGAACATGTTTACATCAATTATTATTGCCGTATCTAATGTGTGTTTTTATATTCACTACTGCAGTTACCTCTTTAGAATGGTAAAGTTTACACATTTTAGTAACAAAAGTAATGCTGGGTAGGTTTTCCTCTCCCTATTTATTATATATCATTGCCTGCAAGACTGATCCAAACTATTGATTTTTAAATAAAACAGTCTTAATTTCTCATCTATTTCAAACTTTTGCGAAGAATATCAACATTCCTCTTTCTTGTGGGGTTTCTTCTAACATTTATTTAATTGTAGGTGACCTTTATTTTTGCACTATAGGATCTTTTACCTTTACTTTGTCAAAAAATCAAAGAGAAACTTTAAAAGTCAGCAAACTATTTTTTTAAGTTTGTTTATTTTTCACTTTATAAGAGGCTAGTTCAACCCATCTTTCCAGTCCAAAGTAAAGAAATAAGGAAATTAGAGAATGACTTATTCTCTTGGCCTGATTGATGCTAGAAGATGATTTTTAGTCTTCCTTGAGAATGGAAGACTGTCTTAAAGGAGGTCTACTTTTTCTCAGAAAATAGCCAGTTACTGTTTACAGCTCCAGTACTCTTTGATACTGATTGTTGAATTCATCCCCTGGCCCTCAGAGATATTGGTGTTTACTCTATTAAACAGTGCACATTTCAATACCGTGAAACACATGTTCAACTGAAATCTGATCCCTCTGCTCTTCAGCTCCCATGATGCAGAGGTTAAAGAAAAAAGACAAAAGACTGTTGGTGACAAAAGCAGATAAATTAAGAGCAGTCTCCAAGTGCCTTTTCTTAAAGCAATGGAGATGTTGGAAATCAGTAGGGTAGAGGCTTTGGGTAAAACAATTTGACAGGAGACAGACTTCTTGGGCAGGGACACCTGACTAAAACATGCACGCCTGAGTCCTGCCTTGTCCTCTGCTGTGGCCCTGTGCTCCAGTGATAGCCCCATATAATTTCATTACAGCAGGAGACCTGGAGCCGCATCCCGGCTCTGACAAGGTAATGAGAACCACCAGACACAGCGAGAAGCTTTTGTTTCTGTGCTGGGGTTTTATAGTGAACGCTTCCATTTCTTACCAGTCTGAATTTGTTACCTGCTTCTTTGTCTTGGACAGGAATCCATCATCAGAAGCATCCAAATGGGGACATTGAAACAGATGGCAGTAACAGGCACATCTCCAGTCTGGGAGGCAGTGTTCCCAGGGACAACTGGGGAGATTTCTAACATGGTTATTATGATTAAACCTCTTATTTTATACAACAGACATTTTTGCATTTTGTTGTGAACTGAGGAAATGTGTGAATGTGATATTTTGTAAAAACCTGCCATGAACATTTTAAATTATCTTATATAGATAAAAAACCCTTTATTCCATTATGCCTATTAAGAAAACTAATTTTTAAAATTTCCTGACAAAATTATTATTACCCTTAAAGGTTTTTTCATGTTTAATTGTACATGACCTTTATTTATGCAGTGTTGGATTCTTTACATTTACTTTGTCCAAAAATCAAAGAGAAACTTAAAATGTTGATAATTTTATATATATATATAATATATGTTTTATATATATTAATTATATATATTTTATATATTATATATAATAATATAATTATATATATTAATAATAAATATATATTAATTATATATATTTTATTCTGTTACTCTTTACTTCCTCCAATACCAAAGGATTGGGGATTGGGGCCAGACATTATCTAAGATTCATTGTGAAATGCTAAGCTAGAGGAAGAATAGGGAACTTTTCCTCCCTGCCTCCCCCTTAACAGATAAATAATGTGAGAAGGAAGATAGAAAGGATCTCTAAGAAAGAAAACTCTTCAGAGCTGGTGTGCATGAGTATGATGCAGTTGTTCTCATTCAGATGTCCTCCTCCAGCAGATTTAGCCACTGTCTCCTAAAATTAGACACGCAGCTATCTAAACTCAATAGACTATCAGGGTCATCTCAGCCTCACCCTTCACCACCCCACCTCAGGACTCTCCCTCCCCCCATTCAACAGAGCTAGCCAAGTCAAGGAATAGAAATGAAGCCACTGTCACAAAAATCATGCTGCAACTTTCAGCATTAACTGGGCATCTAACTAAATTCACTACTAATTTGTGAAAAAGTCCAGTTATTGGATTTAAACTAGAAACTTACCATAACTTGTCCTACATATTCCAGATCACAGGTGAACTTACAAACTTACGCTAATTTTGAACAGTAAATGCTTTCTACATATATGACAAAGAATTATATCTATGGATGCATCTATATACATGTATGGAAAATAATACAATTAACTCATTTAAACTTTATAGAAAGTATCAAAATAGTTTATAAATACCATTTTAGAAGAAAATAATTTTTTTAAGATTTTATTTATTTATTTGACAGACAGAGATTACAAGTAGGCAAGAGAGGCAGGCAGGAAGAGAGAGGAGGAAGCAGGCTCTCCGCGGAGCAGAGAGCCCGATGTGGGGCTCAATCCCAGGACCCTGGGATCATGACCTGAGCCGAAGGCAGAGGCTTTAACCCACTGAGCCACCCAGGCGCCCCAGAAGAAAATAATTTTTTTCTAAGCAATATATAGCCAGATGAAAGGATCTTAAGATATTCTAAAATAAATTCTGGTGAAATATGTTGAATACATTATTACTGTTAAAAAGTCTAATATATGAACGAAAAATAGAATATGAATAAGGAAAATATTTTAGTAAGTATTACCCACAAAAGTCTTTCAAACTGCTTTTTATTTCCTAGATTCTATTATCTAAGAAAAACTCATTTTCAGTGGTAAAACTTACAACTAAAATACAAAAAACTGAGTTGGAAAATAAATTGCATGTGTTACATTTAATGCCATTTTAAAACCTGAGTCAAAATTGAATGTCAGAGCTAACGTTTATTATACACGTGTTGAAGCTCGTTAAAGCTTTCGTGGAGTACTAAAATGCCCCACTGGGATTCTCAAATAGTGACGGAGTGGTCAGAAAATGAAATGCATGTTTCCAATAGCCAATAGTCCTGTGACACATCTACTACATCAATCACAAAATACCTGGAGCGAATCTTGCTTTTCAGTTTTTAGTCACAGCATCATTCCTGTTTACATTAGCCCTTTGTTTGCATCTCAGTCTGTTTACTCCTTCTTCTTCCCTCTGAAGCAGAGGTGGGATGTTTTAGAGAGAAGAGAGAGAGAACAGGCAATTCTGCTCAGCTAGCTTCAGTCCGAAAGAAGATGTTGTCTATTTCAGAGTTGGCTGAGGGGCCAGGGAGCATCTGGACCAAGGCTGACAGAGAAGTTGACCAGCTTCTTAGCTTGTCCTGTTCTTCTCCAGCTTTATGGGGGAGAGAAGAGAGACTTCTTTATTTCATAAAAAGTGAAATTTCAGACAGAACTTCAGGCACATATTAAAATTTAAGACCAAAAACAAATCCCAAAGCCAAATATACTTTTTGGATGGCCATTATGTTGAATTATTACTGTGACTTTTTTCCCTTAGAAAGAAATGAAGAGATAAATTTGTTGCAGTGAAGGAAAATGAGTAGATTTTCTTATAATTTATTTTCCTATCCAAGAAAATAAGTTGGCCCATTGCTCATTAACATAGCAACCCATTTCCTTCTCAAGATGAAAACAAGCCCTGTCAAGAATTTTAAGGATTTGTCTTATTTCCAAAGAAAGCCTATTGCTTAAATCGATGTTTCAAATACTGCCATATATCTGGTTGCCTTAAGCAAAGTTTTGATTGATTTCTTCATAACCTCAGCCTTTCTGGTTGTGGCAAATTTGCTAAGAGAAGCTACAATGATCTGAAACTTCATGCTAGCCCTCAGTTAACAAAGTGAGCTCATCCATTCTGAGCCCCACAAAATGACAAAATGTTACAAAGTCAGTTAAGAACAGCATGACAGTATTTTGGCAATGGTGTAATTCTCAAGGAAATAGTGCAAAACCTGAAGGAAAAATAGATTTCCTCAATAAGCCCAATTTGATAGGAAGCAAGCAAACATGAAAAGTGAGAAATAAACAGTACAGTTTTGTAGAGACTTAGGCAAAAACTTAATGGATCTGGGGATTTACAATCCACCAATGGGTTTCCACCACATAGTTGTCATTTTTTCATGCCTACTTTGTGTTATTATATGCATAAAAGCAATAATAGCTCCCATTTTAATTCTCACAATAAGAAGCTTGTCATTGTGCCCATTTTACAAGGTCAGCATTGAGTTGTATGAACTGTGCCAGTTCTTATTCTGAGCTTGTGTATTGTATCTATTATCAAACAGTAAAGTTGGAGGAAGTTCACAAATGGATTACTAGCATAAACTATTTTCAAATCTATAACACAGAAACCAAAATTCCAGGTGGTAGAGAATATGCCTTACTCTACAACCCATTATGTTGAGTAGGAGTCTTTTTGAAAGTTGAAGGAAGTCTCTTTTTAAGCTGTTGTCTCTAAAATTCTTATGAATCTGCTAAATAATATGCACTTTCAGGCTATTGTGAAGAGTAAATGATCTAAGTCACATGACCCTCCTGACAGTGCTGCTCTTCTCTTCTGCCTATGAGGACCAGTCTTTAAGGCTACATTAATGATAAGAAAAGTTGATGAAAAATGCATGAAGACACACATAGTATTCTCTTACAAGACCTACATAAAAGATGTCTCCATGGGCATAGGGACATTCTAGAATTAGAAAGCAACACAAACTGTTTTTCTATCATTGGGTATTCAGCCAATGCTATTTTCATCCCCAAGAGTATTTTGAAGGCAGCCCATGACATCCGGGAAGTTTGGCTCTGTTAACCATTTAATCACACAATATTCACTTGGAAAAAGATATTTGATATCCAAAGATTTCTTCCTGCTGTTTTATGCAACTTCTTTTAGAACTTAACTCCTATTAGGAGCTCCTGGGTGGCTCAGAGATCAAACAACTGACTCTTGATTTTGGCTCAGGTAGTAATCTCTCCTGGGATCCAGCCCCCGTCAGGCTTCTCAATCAGCATGGAATCTGCTTCTCCTTCTCCCTCTGCCCCCCTCCCCATGCTCGCTCTCTCTCTCTCTTTCTCTCTCTAAAATAAATAAATAAAATATTTTTTTAAATGAACTTAAGTCCTATTAGACAGTAGGCAAATTAAGGCATTTCCTCAGTTTTCCCTCCATCCTAAACCTGGTATAAGAAATATAATCTTTAAACTTCCTGAATATTAAAATTGCTGTCTATTCAAATTGATTAGAAAACAGCTGAATTAATTGGGAGAAGGAAAGGGGACATATGGAATCAGACCTTGTTCATTCACCAGTTAGCCCTATGTCCGGAAGATATTTCTCCTATTGTCTGGGCCTTTATTTCCTTAACTATAAAATGAAGACTATTTGCCACATAATGCCATAATTTGAATTTGCAAATCCTATGGTTCTAATAAATAGAATTTCAAGCCCAGAGCTCTCTGGCACCCACCTGGGACTGTGGGAGGCTCTTGAATAAACCCTAAAAGAGGAGAGTGAGCAGCAAAATAGTCTGCATCCAAACTACATAGACTCCAAAGTTGAAGCATCTTGGTGTTTTAGATCTTACCAACACTTACTTATTCCTTTTTGATTGGTGTGTTTGTTTGTTTGTTTGTTTGTTTTCCCAACAGTCTGCAAAATCAACCTAGAGATGACATGAATGCAGTTTCTAACATAACCAAATCCTGCAGTGTCTTCGATGCTTCTACTTGAGAGCAGGAAAAGCAAACAATAGGGAGGTTCTCCATCCATCATTTTTCTTCTCCAATTATAAGGATAGTAGAGAAGGGATACAAA
Organism: Mellivora capensis; assembly: GCA_004024625.1. Lineage (NCBI taxonomy): Eukaryota > Metazoa > Chordata > Mammalia > Carnivora > Mustelidae > Mellivora > Mellivora capensis. Next base: position 35,935 of record PISX010009728.1, on the reverse strand, counting down.
AGAGACTTTGACCTTACCTATATACTTACTTACTTACTTAATTATTTTAATTTATTTATTTGAGAGAGAGAGAGTGAGAGAGCATGAATGAGATGAGGGGCCCAGGGAGAATCAGACTCCCCACCAAGCAGGGAGCCTGACGCAGGGCTTAGTCCTGGGACTCCAGGATCATGACTTGAGCCCAAGATATATGTTTAACCAACTGAGATACCCAGGTGCCCTTATGCTTTATTTCATATAAAGAATGAACTGAAACAAATAATTTAACATTAGCATTCTTGAAAGGTGAACACCTGAGTTTTTGTTATATTATTTTCAATAGCCATATTTTTTAAATTTTCAAATAGAAAAGGCACCAGGGGCATTAAGTACAAAATATCAAGACAAACAATTTAAGGTTTCCTGAGAATCTTAATAAGCTTTCTTAGAAAATTTGAAATCAGACATGATTTTTTTTTCTATCCCTACATTTGTTAATAAATTGTAAATCCCTACATTTGCTAATAAGTTGAATATTTCTTTCCTGGAAAGAAGAAAGAAGATTTCAAAAATAACAAAATAATGTTTTCTACTGAATTAATATTTTGGTTTTCTGCATAGCTATAATAGATACAAAATGTCCATAAAGTCTTCAAATTCTCTATTGCCAATCTTTTTATTGTCAAATCAAATACATCAAGATTGAAGTTATATTACAATAAGTATAATTCAATGTGCATACGTTTGTATTAATTAGATAATTTTAGGTTGCAAGAAAATTGATATTCTTAGATTACCTAGCTATTAATTACTTGCTATAAACATATTTACTTTCATATGGAATGTACAGATATGTAAGACACATCTCAATTTTTTTAAGAAAATATTTTGAAGAAATTTAAAGTGATTTTTTTAAAGTTCTGGATATATAATACAATGTATTAATTCTGAAAGGAAAATATTAAATCACAATGCTAAAGAAAATTATAGTGATTAATATGGACATATGCTAGGTGACAAAATGAGCATTTTTGCTGGAAAATTAGCTTTTACACTATAATGGGGCACTGCAAGAACAAATTAGTGTATTCTAGTGAATATTAGGGACTAAAAAGCAAGCCACTTTATAAAATAACTTTGATTGACTTCTTTTTTTTTTAAATTTTTTTATTTCATTTCTTTTCAGCGTAACAGAATTCATAGTTTTACACCACACCCAGTGCTCCATGCAATGCGTGCCCTCCATAATACCCACCACCTGGCTCCCCCAACCTCCCACCCCCTGCCCCTTCAAAACCCTCAGGTTGTTTTTCAGAGTCCATAGAAAACATAAAGGCAAATATAGCAGTAAAAACTTATACAAATAATCAGCAAAATAAAACTCTGAATTATTCGTACACAGGTAGTTTTAGTATATATAGACAAATCATTGAGTTACAAAAATATAGAGAAATTATCTTGAAGACTACTGTGCCAAGATTCTGCCTTTGTTTGGAAATACCCATGTTTGTGAAGAGTTATTTTGTTTTAAAACTGAGTAAAAACTAAATTTTATTCTTAAAAAAAGAAAAGAAAAATAATTTTGAAGAAAATCACATTTCTGCATGACTGAAGACAAATCCAACCTTAACATTAACACAAATAAGAAAATGGAATAATAATATAATAGAAACTGGTATTTCAATAACTACCATTGTATATATGTAATAACCAGAATAAGTGTGGGGAAAAAAAAGTACCAAAATTTCAATCTTCATCCTCAAAGACTGGAAAACCCTCATCTTCGAAAGCAAGGAAAATCACCCTCCTAGAAATCCATTCTTGCTGCTAGAATCCAGATAATTCTTTTTCCTCACACTGGTTTCTCTCTATTAGATACTGAACCATCACTATCTTCAAACAATAAATCATTGTCCATAGAGGTGGAGACATTGCTAATTCCATATGTTTACGGGATTTTACCACTACCTCTTGATATTCAGCATTCCACGATGTCTTAGTTCATTCACACGCTTGTCAAAGCAGGCCACTTCCTTCCTCCTGTCAGGGTTACTTCAGAAGCCCTGGCTTGTACCCACCTGTTCCACTCCTTCTTCCTGAATCCTTTAAATCACACAAGTACACTCACATCTGAGGTTTATGACTGGCCTTAGACTGTTCAGAATTAAGAGTTAAGTAAGTGTATCCTCCAAACACTTGGCACAGAGCAATAAAGCTGAGATTTTTTAAAAAGCCCAACAGGGGGAAACTTGGGTGGCTCAGTTGTTAAGCATCTGCCTTTGGTTCCAGCCCTGATCCCAGGGTACTGGGATTGAGCCCCTTGTCAGGCTCCCTGCTGAGCAGGGAGCCTTGCTTCTCCCTCTTCCACTCCCCTGCTTGTGTTCCCTCTCTTGTTGTGTCTCTCTCTGTCAAACAAATAAATAAAATCTATAAATAAATAAATAAAGCCCAACAGGTTGCCTGGACCTTTCTCTATTAATAATTTTACTCCATCCTTGTTCATCCATCATTTGCATGAACACACATATAAATTTCATTTGAGAGTCTTTCTTTTGATACGATATTTATTATTATAAATGGCCTTTCATGAAATTGGCACATGCTAACACAACTCTGTGGTGTTCCTTCTCATGTCCAAAAGCTTTAACAAGCACACATTGTACTTTTTAAAAAGAGTCCATGTTTTTCTTTTTTTCTTTTGGGATGCACAATAAATATCAAAAGAACTTTGGCCATATATCTGATCTACAAAAGGCAAAACTTAGGTTTTCTCCTAGAATTTGTATTGTATTTAAGTTGATTATTTTAACTGAACTATGGACCAGGTATATTTTGTGCTCAATATAACTCAATTCTCCTTATTAGTCTATAGCAACAAAAGACTTACTCCATCTGTATATTGTTACTAATAGTTGATACATTTTCATTTCAATAGTTACTAAAATATCTGAGTTTCTTTTATCTAATATTTGAGTTTATAAGATGTTATGGTTGTGGCCACTGTGGGGATTATTTTGTTTGTTCTTGTTATATTGTTACATATACCAGCTTCTCCCCTCCCTTCTTGATTTCTAGAATCCTCATGATTTATTCAGGTTTCAGTAAACAAAAGGCCAGTAACCAAATTTTTCCTAATTTATTCTACTGCATCATTAATAGGGAGCATCTACCTAATATTGTAGCAGTGTTTCCATAGAGTTTGAGTCATGGGTTATGGTACCAATAAACATAAAACTAAAATGTGAAAGGAATAACCAAAATTGTACCTATCACAAAGTGCTTTGCTACTTTTCCTGAAAGAAAGAAAAGGAAGGAATGAAGGAATGAAGAAAGGAAGGAAGGAAGGAAGGAAGGAAAGAAAGAAAGGAAACCCCACTCTTGACTAAGTTATTTTGTGATATCATCACACTAGGAGGTCACAGCATGGCCGCTGTCCTTTATGCACTCTTTGCCAGTAGTAGACTTATGGATTAGACTTTCTTTTTTTTTATAATTTTTTTTTATATTTTATTTATTTATTTGACAGACAGAGATCACAGGTAGGCAGAGAGGCAGGCAGAGAGAGAGAGGGAAGCAGGCTCCCCGCTGAGCAGAGAACCCGATGCGGGACTCGATCCCAGGAGCCTGGGATCATGACCTGAGCCGAAGACAGAGGCTTAACCCACTGAGCCACCCAGACACCCCTGGATTAGACTTTCTATCAACATTTCCCTAACATTTCTAGGTACACTTTTCATTCATAATGTGCATAAGTGTTTATCAGAGTTAACAGAGTAATTAAGAAATTTAAGAAATTATTTTGATGTGAATTATGTGTACTGTTAAGTAGAGACAGTGTGGTGATAAGAATTTTCTTCTGCCTTTAGGCCAACCCATTCTTTTATATCTTTAAGTTTTAGCATTCCTTTCATAACATAGGTACTGTTTTAAATAATGCATCTTTTGCATCATCAAAAGCAGCATATTTAAGAAAGTAAAAGAGAAAAAAAGAAGCCTCAGAAATCACAGAGACTAAACTGTCATTCAAAATACAGAATTGCAAAAGAAAAGAAACAAGATGGGATCAGGAGGGAGACAAACCATAATTGACTCTTAATCTCACAAAACAAACTGAGGGGTGCTGGGGGGAGGGGAGTCAGGAAAGGGAGGTAGGGTAATGGACATTGGGGAGGGTATGTGCTATGGTTAGTGCTGTGAAGTGTGTAAACCTGCCAATTCATAGACATGTATCCCTGGGGATAAAAATACATTATATGTTTATAAAAAATAAAAATAAATAAAAGTAAAAAAAAAAAATACAGAACTGCCCCATGGTCTAACTTTAGCTTCTCTGACTCCCCATTGTGTCTAGAAATCTGCCTCCCCAGAGTGCAAAGGTTTGTTCTTCCTGTGGTGGGGGGACTACTGAGATGGCACAGCTTCTCCCTGTCTGTATTCCTTCTCCTCCTTCTGCCACAACCACCTCTTCATTCTCTATCCTTTCTGTTCCCAGTCATGGAATCTGCTGCCTTAACCAACACAAAGCTTTTGCTTACCCTTTCATTTCTGCTGATTTCTCCACTTTAGTACAAATCCATCCTTTACACATTTATTCAAAAATTATTTTTTGAACACCTAATATGTAGCAGGCACTCCTCTAGGCACTGGGCATATTGTATTAAACAAACTATAGCCCACATTCTAGTGGGGGCAATAAAAAAAATAAGTAAGTACATAAATAGTGTGTAGGGGATGAAAATTATTACAGGAAAGAGGAAAGTAGGGAGTTTCAGGACAAGAAGGTGCAATTTTAGTAAGGGTGATTAGGCAAGTGATATTTGAGCAAAGATTTGGTGGAGATGAGGGAATGAGATATGAATCTCTTTGGAGGAAGAGAGTTCCAGGCAGAGGATACACAAGGGCAAAGACCCCAAGGCAGTGGTGTGCCTACAGTGTCTAAAGAGTAAGGAAGCCAAGGTGGAGCCAAATGAGTGAGTGATGGAATGGTAGGAGAAGCTCTGAGAGGCAATAAGATGCCAATTTGTATAGGGCACTGTCAGACACTAACTTTCATTTTGAGAGATAGGAACCCTTAGAAGATTTTGAACAAACAAGAAACATGATTTGATTTACATATTTAAAGAGTGAGTTTGGCTACTCTATTGAGAAAACACAATGGTGAGAGGTAGGGGATATGGGAACAGGGGTTGGAAGAACATAAGCCAGAAAGTAAGTTAGGAAGCTACTTCAAACTCTCAAATGAATCATGGCGGGAAAGTGAGAGCTATGATTTAGTACATATTTTAAAGGTAGAGCCCAAATGATTTGTTCATGGATTTGATGTGAAGTATGAGATAAAGAGAAAAGTTAAAAAAAAAAAAAAAAAGACTCTAAGGATGCTGGTGTGAAAAACTAAGACAGGAGCACTTGGGTGGCTCTGTGGGTTAAAGCCTCTGCTTTTGGCTCAGGTCATGATCTCAGGGTCCTGGACTGAGCCACGCATCAGGCTCTCTGCTCAGGGGGAACCTGCTTCCCCCTCTCTCTGCCTGCCTCTCTGCCTACTTGTGATCTCTCTGTCAAATAAATAAATAAATCTTAAAAAAAAAAAAAAGGACAAATTTGCAACTTACTGACATGGTCAGAAATTTGCTTTGCTTTTAGAGTTGGTATATTTTAATATATATATATATATGCTTATTAGATATCCAAGTGGAAATGTCAAAGAGATGGTAGGATATCTGAACCTGGATTCTAAGAGAAGGATCTGGCTTAGAGACATAAATTTGGAGAGCTTTTAGGATATCAAATGATATTAAAAGCAATGATACTGGATGAGAAATTCAAGATGTAAGGATATTTACACAAGAAAAAAGATCCAAGCATAAGCTCAGGAGAAACTTGAATTAGAGATGAGAGAGATGATAAAGACCAGCACAGGAGACAGAGAAGGCAAAGCATGTGAAGTTAAAGGAAACCAAGGAAATGTCATCTTCTGGAAGCTTAGCAAAGCAAATGTTTCAATGAAAAAGGAATGACTGACTGTGTCAAATGTCACTCACCATAGAAGTATGAGGAAGACTTAGTTTCGACTACTGGATTAGCAACATTTGTCTCTGGTGACCTTAACAAGGACAGTGTAAAATGCTTGAAGAGTGGATTTTAAAGACCATAAGAGGAGAAGAATCACAGCAAATATGGACTTTTTTTTTTTTTTTTTTTTTTTTTAGAGAGAGATATCACAAGGAGGCAGAGAGGCAGGAAGGGAATCAGGCTCCCTGCTGAGCAGAGAGACCGATGTGGGGCTCGATCCCAGGACCCTGGGATCATGACCTGAGCTGAAGGCAGAGGCTTTAACCCACTGAGCTACCCAGGCACCCCAAATATGGACAATTTTTTAAAGAGATTTTCTGTAGAGGAGAATTAAAAAATGACTTCTAGGCTGGAAGATACAACAGCATAAAGTTTCTACATTGCCAGGAATGACCCAATAGAGAGAGGAGATCAAAGGTACAGACACAGACGAGAGATTGCTGGAGAGATATCTACTAGTAAGTTAAAGAGGATGGATTTCTGTGCATTCAACCAGTGAAGGGAAGATATAACCCATGGTCACCAAAAGAAGGTATCCAAGAAAGTAGTAGACATAGGCAAATAGGTACATTGCTGGAGGGAGCATGTAGAAGATATTTTCTATGTGTTTTTCTGTTCTTTGTGAAATGAAAGGTAGCTGAGAGTGAGGATGGATGAAGAGGTGTTGGATGCTTGAGGAAAGTAGAGAAGCTATGAAAGAGTTGAAGAAAGCAAGTGAATGAAGGGACAATTCAGCAGCATCAGGGCCCACTGCAGATAAGCAGTCATAAAGTTAAAGGAGACTTGCCAACATGGTTGAATGTTCTCCAGCTACTTTAAGCTAGATGATGCGTGTTTGCCTTGAGTTGACTTTAACTAAATGATTCCCAATAAAAAAAAGAGAAGGCGAGGGCAGTTTGAGGGTCTGTGTCAGGGATGTATTATAATGGTGGAGTGTAGCCTTCACAGTGGATAAAGAGGAACATGGGTATGTGAGATGGTGTGAGGTAGTGAAAGTGATGGGGTCAGTGGGGTCTGAGTAATGTCCAAGCCTTGTAGGTGCTTGGACAGAAAGCATCACAAAGATGAGAGTCAAGTTAGGGGTTGTGCTTGAATTGAGGCGATGGAGGGGTTCCACTATCAATAATGACAAGGTCTGGGGGCACCTGGGTGGCTCAGTGGGTTAAAGCCTCTGCCTTCAGCTCAGGTCATGATCTCAGGGTCCTGGGATCGAGGCCCGAATCTGGCTCTCTGCTTGGCGGGGAGCCTACTTCCTCCTCTCTCTCTGCCTGCCTCTCTGTCTGCTTGTGATCTCTGTCTGTCAAATAAGTAAATAGAATCTTTAAAAATAAAAAAATATATAAAAAAATAATGACAAGGTCTGAAGGGTCCATCTAGGGAATGAGTGACTGAGGTTGAGTGAAGGAGACTGCCTTTGAAGAATAGAATAGCAAGGAAGTGAGAGGCCAGGATATTGGAGAAATTATATCCATAGGTATTAAAATGAAGTTTAAGATTGGAATAGCACAGATGTGAATAAGGAGACAGTAGCTAAAAACTTCAAGGAATACTCTGGGATAAATACAGGTTTTGTCAGGATAAAGTTACACAATTTGGAGAACCCTCTTTTATAAAATGAATACAAAATTACAAGTAAACATCATAAAACCCAGAACAACAATAAAATTACTATTAACTATTATCTGCCTGACACACTTCTACTATTTGCCTGAATCCTCTTTAGGTATCTTTTCATATGACAGTGATTTTGTAATATTTTCTATAGACAGAGTAGCAAAATAATTTTGTCTTTTCTCAAGCATAGTTGATGGAAATTTGGGGGTTCTTTATTATTGATAGCTTGTGTTTTCTTAATAATGGGTAGTTTTTCCCTCAATTTCAATAATTTCCTTATTGGTAATGTTACAACTGAAACTTCTTCTAGTTTCCTATCCAGAGGCTTTTGTTCAGGAACTGTGCTGTAAAAACTGTAGCCCTTGTAGCTCATTTGGGAAGGGTCCCTCAGCCATATAACATTCATTTTATTCTTATAGAGTGTGGATATTCAAGACAGTTGCAGGGGGAGATCGTCTCCATGTATAAGTGGTGAAGACCTTCCCCAGGGCATAGAGACCCCCAGGTGGGCAGCACTCCAGGCCTTCAACACCAGACTGTCATTGTGGCTTTCTTTCCCTTGCCCTGGAGGAGAAAAAGCCTAGTCCAGGGAGGGACATGTAACGTGAGGGGCCCTGAAACCGAAACCTCATTGGCATCATGGTAAATCCACTTCTAGTTTTAGGAGTTGGAGAAGGAAAGAGTCAGAAAAGAGGATGTACGAAGCCATATGGGGATGGTGGGGTGACCTCAGAGGCCTGGGCTTCCAGTGGAGATAATGTGGATGGGATGAAGAGCCTGGTGGTCTGAGGCTATGAGGATGGGAGTGACAGAGTCAGTGGGTATTAACAACTCAGAGTACTGGCCACCTCTTCATCCCACAGTGGTGACGTAGGGGCCAGAAGAAGAGCAGTCTTAGCTATAGGTTGTTAGGACTCTGGTCTAAATTCTGAAATGCTGATTCTTATGGCTCTACCTTGACTCCTGCCAAGTGAGATATAGAGGCCAAGATGGAGGATGGTCTTCCCTGAAACACAGACCTTTTGATCCTTTCTGTGGAAGCTGAGGAGTAACCTGGAATGCAACATTGAAATGGGGTTAGTTTAGCAGATCAAGTTTCATCCAGTCCAGATATTTATGGCCTCAGTGTCTTTAGCAACCACCAAAGTATTTTCCAGGAAAGACTTGGCTTTTTCCTCTAGTGTTCAGAGTCTTCAGACTAAAAATCAAGTGCAGAAAGTAACAGAGAATTCAGAAGTTCCAGTTGGCTGGAACTGAAGGAGATTGGGCAACATCTCATATTCCTCCTGATGCTGCATCTATACTTTGCTCCACCTTTTACATTCAGACTCTACCCAAGAATATCTGATGGTACTAGCCAAGTACCATTTACTAGAGCTAAACTGAAACCAAAAGGTGAAGGTTAGAGCAAACCCCTTTTTAACTGAGTATAAGGAAGAACCCTGGCATAGAGCTAACATAGAATGAGCTTAACTGTTAATGTAGTAAGTTTTCATCACTGAAAATATTTTAGCCAAGACTGCAGGATCACTAGCAAGAAATGATGTAGAGAAGATTGATTCATAAAATAGAGATGTTGGAGAGGATAAGTTCTAAGTTTCCTTGTAACTAATAATTTTAGAATCCTTTCAAGCTTCTATGAATTTCCATTACTTCCAATCTCTTCTTATTTAACATTGGCTTCATGTAAGTATGTCTCTCCACCTACACTATTAGCTTCTTAGGAACAAGTACCATATTTCATTTTCTTTTTGTATACTCCGAATCTTTTCTTTTTTCATTTTTCATTTTAACATTTTATTTTATTTATTTACTTATATTATGTTATGTTATGTTAGTCGCCATACAGTACAACATTATTTTTTGATGTAGTGTTCCATGATTCATTGTTTGCATGTAACACCCAGTGCTCCATGCAGTACGTGCTCTCCTTAATACCCATCACTGGGCTAACCCTTCCCCCCACCCCCTCCTTTTTTTTTTAACTTTTTATGTAAAGATTTCATTTATTTGACAGAAAGAGACACAGCGAGAGAAGGAACACAAGCAGAGGGAGTGAGAGAGGGAGATGCAGGCTTCCTGCTGAGCAGGGAGCCCGATGCAGGGCTTGATTCCAGAACCCTGAGATCATGCCCTGAGCTGAAGGCAGATGCTTAACAACTGAGCCACCCAGGCGCCCCCACACCTCCTTTCTAAAACCCTCAGTTTGTTTCCTGGAGTCCACAGTCTTTCATGGTTCCTCTCCCCCTCTGATTTCATCCCTCTTCATTTTTCCCTTCCTTCTAATGCCCTCCATGCTTCCTTATGTCACAAATAAGTGAAACTATATGATAATTGACTTTCTCTGACTTATTTCACTTAGCATAATACCCTGCAGTTGCATACATGTTGATGCAAATGGTGGATATTCATCCTTTCTGATGGCTGAGTAATATTCCACAGAATATATGAACCACATCCTCTTTATCCATTCATCTGTTGAAGGGCATCTCTGCTCTTTCCACACTTTGGCTATTGTAGACATTGTTGCTATGAACATTGAGGTGCATGTGGCCCTTCTTTTCACTATGCCTGTATCTTTGGGGTAAATACCCAGAAGTGCAATTGCAGGGTCAGAGGGTAGCTCTATTTTTAACATTTTGAAGAACCTCCACACTGTTTTCCAAAGTGGCTGTACCAACTTGCATTCCTACCAACAGTATAAGAGGGTTCCCCTTTCTCCACAACCTCTCCAATATTTGTTGTTTCTTGCCTTGTCAATTTTTGCCATCCTAACTGGTGTAAGGTGGTATCTCATTGTGATTTTGATTTGGATTTCCATGATGGCTAATGATGTTGAGCATTTTTTTTCATGTGTATGTTAGCCATTTGTATGTCTTCTTTGGAGAAGTGTCCATTCATGTCTTCTGCCCACTTTTTAACTAGATTATTTGTTTTGTGGGTTTTGAGTTTGAGAAGTTCTTTATAGATCTTGAATATTAGTCCTTTTTCTGTAGTGTCATTTGCAAATATCTTCTCCCATTCTGTAGGTTGCCTCTTTGTTTTGTTGACTGTTTTCTTTGCTGTGCAGAAGCCCTCAGAATCTTTTTTTTTTAAGATTTTATTTATTTATCTGACAGAGAGAGACAAAGCAAGAGAGGGAACACAAGCAGGGGAGTGAGAGAGGGAGAAGCAGGCTTCCCACTGAGCAGGGAACATGATGTGGAGCTCGATCCCAGGGCCCTGGGACCATGACCTGAGCAGAAGGCAAATGCTTAACGACTAAACCAGGAGGCACCCAAGCCCTCAGAATCTTGGCACAAAGTTGAAACTAAGTATTAATTGGCTGATTAGTGGTTTCATAGGCTCATATTGTTAGTGAGGTTGTCTAGTATGGAAAATTGCTATGACCTCTACTTTCAATAATGTCACATTGATAATAAAACAAATAGGGCAAAATAATAAGAAATAATGAACCTAGTTTTAGGGTTATGGAAGTAGATTGCACTATTTCTGTTTTATTTTTGGTTTTGTTTTTGTTTTTCAAATGAAATAGTTTTAAAAACAAAACTCACTTTTTTAAAAAGACAATGAGAATATCTGACAGGAAGGGTTTGATTAAATCAATGTAGTGTGGTCATACAGTGTTTGTGACTAAACATGGCAAAATGGCTAAGAAATTTTGCTTAAAAAGGAAAAGTATTTTCTCACTCTCATTGAACCAAAATCTCTGTACACTCTCTATAGGAGAATGTTCATGTGGCTTCTTTCTACTCCTTTTCCCCCTCATTGTTAAATTGAAACAGCATAAAGAAATTTTATGTTCACATGCTCACTCTTTCTTCATCTTGATTTACTGAGGTCCCAGAATAATTTTTTTCCAGTAAGAAAAGGCTAGCAACAATATTTCTTCTCATTCCCCCCAGCCAACTTGCTTCCTTATTGTTCCTCATTGGAAACTTATAATTAAAACCACCCAAATACTACACAGCATGACAAGAGGCAAAGGGTAAAAGCTGAAAACTGGGTTGACCCAGACCAGTGTTCAGCATCAGTGATCCTTCCAGAGCTGATTTGTGTGTGTCTCTATCACATTATTTCACTTACAAAGTCAACTCCATGAAAACTGTTGAAAAAACTCCATGAAAACTTTCTTGGAAATCTGTTTGACCTTTGTTTACTGTTATCTTAAACAATAACATCTCTCTATTCTGATCTTTCCCCTCCCACTCAAAAATTCCCACTTGTACCTCACTATACACTGAGGATACCAGCCCTGACATTTACCTAAATTATATGGCATTGAACAGCAGGCAAGGGAACTAATATAGAAGGCAGGAAAGGTAGAGCTTCATGTTACCCAGCAGCAAGGTGTTTGGGAAAGCTATTGCCTGTAATGACACCGGGGGCAGGCCAATGCCTGTAACTCTTAGCTGGAGGAGAAGATGTAGGAAAACTGAAGGTGAGTGGTATGTGTGACTGCAATGGCTCCGGTCATTAAGGTGTGTCTAGAAATAAATGGTCTCGGGAATGATTCATCCAGTGTGCAACAAGCAGATATAAAAGTGAATAGAGGAAGTCCAGATATTCAGAGCCCTAAAGGTTTGGAAAAACCAAATACTTCTGAATCCCAAGCATTAACAGATGGGACTAAAAGAGACTTTGAGAGCTAAAGTTCATAAAACCTTCCAATTTGGTAAAATGACTTGGGGCAAAAAACACATGGAAGGCATGGCCTCCACAGTTATTACAGCAAACCCCAGGGATGAAAGAGGAAGAGAAAGAGCAAGAGCCAGAGTGGAGAGTGAGGGGAGTGGGGGCAGTAGGTAGGTGGGAGGAGCTAGAGAAACAAGAAAGCAAAGAAATTATGCAAATTTGAGAATTATTCTTAAAATATCTTTTGAGTATGGTTAATGGCATATGGAACTGACTGGAATCATACAGGACAGAAACCTACTAAGTTTTTAAGAGTTTTTTAAAGATAAAATTCACTTACTACAGAAATTGTCCCTTTAGTGTATATAATTCAATGGCTTTTAGTACATTCATCGAAGTGCACAATCATCACCACAATCAATTTTGAACACTTGACTCACCACAAGAACCCCATGCCCATCCCCCCACCCCAACCCTCTTTTAGGCAACCACAATCTATTTAATGCCCATAGATTTGCTTATTTGGAAATTTTGCTTATTCTGGAAATTTCATATGCATGAAATCATATAATATGTCCTTTGTGTCTGACTTCATTCATGAAGCATGTTTTCAAGATTCATCCATGTTATAGCATTCCTTCTTATGAAGCATTCCTTTTTATGGCTGAATAACATTACATTGTATGGCTATACTACATCATGTGTATCCAGTCATCAGTTGATAGACATTTGGGTTCTTCCTACTTTTTTCCAATTGTATATAATGCTGATATGAAGATTCATGTACAAGTTTTGGTGTGTACAAAAGTTTTCAATTGTTGAGTATATACCTAGGAGTGGAATTGTTGGGTCATATGGCAACTCTATTTTTAATTTTGAGTAACTGCCAGACTGTATTCAAAAGTGGCTGCACCATTTGCAATTCTACCAGTAATGTGTAGGGGTTCCAATATCTGCATCTTCTGCAATACTTGCTATTTGTCTATCTTTTAAATTATAGTTTCTGGGAAACAGTATCTCACTGTGGTTTGGATTTTCAATTGTCTAATAACTATGTTGAGTATCTTTTCACACATGCCTTCTTTGAAAAAAAACGTTTATTCAAATCCTTTAAAGTGTGTTGCCATTTTATTGTTGAATTTTAGGAGTTCTTTATATATTCTGGATAATAGACCCTTATCAGATATATCATTTACAAATATCTCTCCCATTCTATGAGTTGTCTTTCACTTTCATTAAGGTGTTCTTTGAAGCACAAGAGTTTTTAACTTTGGTCAAGTTTAATTTATATGTTTTTTTCTTTTATTGCTAGTGCTTTTGGTATCATAACTAAGAAATCAATTCCAGCATATCATAATATTCCACTCTAAATACCTCTAACAACTTTTGACAGCTATAGAGGACTAGGACTAGCCCATATAATTATTCAGTTGTGTTTTTAAAAATCAGAAATGCAATAGAATACAAATATTATTCTGAAATGAGTGAAGTACTGAATTTGCAGATGAAAACAGCACACCTTCATTAAGAAAAGAAAGTAGAGGGACGCCTGGGTGGCTCAGTTGGTTAAGCGGCTGCCTTCGGCTCAGGTCATGATCCCAGCGTCCTGGAATCGAGTCCCGCATCGGGCTCCTTGCTTGGCGGGGAGCCTGCTTCTCCCTCTGCCTCTGCCTGCCACTCTGCCTGCCTGTGCTCACTCTCTCACTCTCCCTCTCTCTCTGACAAATAAATAAATTTAAAAAAAAAGAAAGAAAAGAAAGTAGAGATTAGTTATCAAGACACATCCTGGTTATTGAATTTCAGTTAAGTTGTAATGATTATAAACATTTTCTCCTAATATCCAGAGAAAAGCCAACTACAAAGGGGAAAATTCCTTTTAGGCTCAGAGTTTTCCAAGTAATGCTAGAAAAAAATGGAGGAAAGTCTATGAAACTCTATAGGAAAGAAAGTGTGATTATGAATATTCAAGTGGTCAACTTGTGATTGAAGTTTAGGAGCCATATGAAAGTTTTTAGAATAGTCTCTGTAATATCGCCTATATTACAGAAAACCACCCATAAATGTATGAACTTAAATGGGTAATTATTTATATATATTTCTATACTGCTTATTAATCTCTATTTTTTCTGTATGTTCCCAGTGAGGACTACAATTCCTTGAAGGCAGGAATATTTCTCTCTTGCTTTTCATAGAACTGGGCCATAGAACATTCTCAACACTGTGTTGACTGGTTGTTAAATATATTTGTGTCCTAAAAAAAATATATATGTCTTGAGATACTTCTGTATCCAGCCTCTCTTCTTATAGACTTTTGGAAAGTTGATTTCTCTAATATAGCTATTCTCAAACTTCAGTCCACATCAGAATGACCTGGAGGTTTTGGTAACAGGCTGTTGGACACCACTCCCAGAATTCCTGATTCCAAAGGTCTAGGGTAAGACTGGCAAGTTTGAAACTCCAGCAGTTGCTAGGTGATACTGATGATGCTGGTCCAGGTAGCACACATGGAGAGCCACTGTTCAAATTCCTCAGTCCCCAACTTGGGGTTGAAATCAGAAATCGCCTGGGATGATTGTTACTGATGCCGGGTCTCACACCCAGATGTAATGATTCAGTCTATCAGAGAAGGGCCTAAGCTCTCAAATGATTCTATTTGTATAGGTGCATCCAAGGTTGAAAACTACTATTACAGTGTCTTAAGCAAGCCTTCCCTTCTCCTTTAGCATCATTTGTCTTCATTTGTATCAAGATACAGATATATGTAGATATCTTTACTTGAATATAATGACTAATTAAGGCAGGGACTTTGGCAGGCTTACCTACTGCTTCACTTCCCACCATCTCTAATATTGATCACTAATGGGTGGTCCAAATGGGTTATTTTGAAATGAAAGAAGGAATGAAAAAAGGAAATGGGACAGGTCAGAAAAAGGAATTATAGGATAGTGTCTTGGTGGGAATTCACTCCCACATCCTTCCATAAACATCAGCTTTGTGTGTAAGACAGAATCTCACTCCCCTGAAAGTACATTCCTGCTCCAAATTACCTTAATCTATGTCACCTAGTCTCCTAAACATCTCATAGTTTTAACTCAAGATTTAGTGATGTTCCTTGATAGCTAAGTTCCAGAGGGGCAAGTAGTCGGAAATAGGGGCCAGAGATCCTGTCTCATGGTATGAAATGTACTTGGAGGCCACATCAGGTTTTTTCGCCTAAATTTCATTATTGCCAACAACAAATATACCTGTTTTTAGAATAACTAAACTTTTTTTATGTTAATTTTGGCACATAGGGTTTTCACTTCACTATTCATAGAAATTACTCCTGTCAAGTTCAGCACTGGCCTCCCTCTTGTCAAACATAGTGGTTACTCTTCTGAGTTCATCTTACTCAACTTCTCGACAGTTTTGACAGCAGTTATCACTGAAGATGTTTTCATCTCTCAGCTTAGCCTGTATCCCACTCTCCATCTTTCTTCTACCTTATGGCTGCTGCTAAAAGCTCCTTTGCTAGTTCTTCCTCTTGCCTTAACCTCCAAATGTTGGAAGGTCCTTACATTCTTTTCCTAAAGTTGCCCTTCATCCTCATAATCTTCACCAGTGATAATCTTAACAACTCTTGGGAGGGAATTGGGGAAAAGAAGGAGGGAAGGGGGAAAGGATAGTAAATTCTTGCCATTACACTATATATAACATATAGTATATAATTCATTGGTTATATTCTCTATTTTAGAGACATCTTCTAAATTACCAGCACTTTGCTTATTCAAAATATATGGAGACAAGGAAGATTCCTCATTCAGAATCTCCCAGGCCTTCATGATGGGTTCAATCGGAAATAGGACAACTCAATCATTTCTTGGAACTTCCATTTCACTTGGCCTGCTCTATGGGAGGTCCTTCTCTTTGGTCTTACATCTACTGCTAATTAAAATTCTGACTGGGTTTAGGATCAAAGAATCCTGTCCCATCGCATTTCCACATTCTTCCTTCTTCTTTCAATGTCTTCCAAGATCTATTTTAAACTGGAAGTGTTGCATACTTTTCAAAGGCCCTTTGACCTGTTCCCACTAAATCAAAAGGGAGAAATAGGTCTCAGCCATTCACCTAACAGCCAATCAGTGTAAGTCTGAGGTCTGAACAAGTTTCTCTTGCTCCAGTGTTCCCACCAGGGAAGTGGTTATTTCCAAATGCTTCCCAGCCAGTGGGTCTACTACTAATCCTAATCCATGTTAGTGGGTAATTTTGGAATTCATTTCTTTGGGGCTAAGAGGGAAAGTGTGTAAAGGATGAAAGTCCTAAAGAACTTTTACAAACCTTAGGAGACTGATACAAGAAGTTTGCAATGGGCTGGAAAGGAGTGGAGAGAACTAATATGGCTCTGGAACTTTTCCAAATCCCACCCTAGTGTGCTTGGCAGCTCACATGATACCTTGACTTTTCCAAATATTGGGAAGAAAAAGCAGCCAAGGTTTTATGCAAGAATGAAAGGCCTGAAGCACTTCAATTTCCGGGTGGTTAAACAAAAGAGGATACACACCAAGAAAAGCCACTTTAAGAACATGCAGAAGAACTGGACAAAAGAGAATAGGCATCAGAAAAAAATTAGAAAAAAAATTAAAAGTGATCTCATTATTTGGGTATAGAAGAATTGCCATATAGGTGCATTTTCATAAATTCCTTCAGCTTCCCCCAGTGATGGAAAATGTAATGTTTACAATTACTCAAAAATTTAACTAGAACTTGGAGTTAGAGTGTGCAAAGGATGAAAGTTCCAAAGAACTTTTATAAACCTTAAGAATGGATACAAGAAGTTGGCAACAAGCTGGAAAGGAGTGCAAAGAAAGAGTGTGGCCCCAGATTGAGTCCAAGTGATATTAATCATGAAACACAATTACCACACAGGTAAGGCTATTCTTATCACAAATATGGCACACCTATCTACTGGATGGTACAGTTGCTAATGCCAGGGGAATCCAAATTTCACAGTTAGTACACGTGAAACCCAGAGACATTAATTAAGTGATTTCTCCACAGGCACATACTCTCCAGGGAGCAGTGACCTGGAGCAGAGCTTGCCTGACCAGGGCAAATATTCTGTTAGTAGTTACCATAAAACTATCCATCAAAAAAGTAAGCAGAGTGGGAAGGCTTGAAAAAGAGTTACAAATTGATTCCAGACTCCTCTTCTTTTAGGCCATGATGAAAATAGTTACTGAATGTATTGAAAAATTCCTACCAGGGTGTGACTCTTCCAATAACTATTCCTTTCCCCTAGTAGCCCTGCGTAACAAGCTGAAGGAATGCCCAAGCATAAAGCTCAGAATGCCCTGGATTTTACCTGTGCCTTACCTGTGCCATGAAGGTCATCTATAGGGAAGGAAAGCATGGAGAGGTATAACTTCAAGAACCCTGCAATGGTAATAGTCCGCTTTCATGTTCTTAGATACCTGAAAATCTTTTACTAAGGGACATTTTATTGGGCTGCTGAATATAATCTTCCTCTGGAAGTCTGAGGTCTGAACAAACCTGACCACTTTGAGTAATACCTAAAGAATCATGCTGAACAAAGAGAAGTACCAGAACACTGGAGATAGACACGTGGGTTAATTTTATATAAGAAATAACAAGAAGATGAATTTTAAGGTTCTAAATTGATATATTTGATTCAGATATCTGAAAAACTATTACATGGAATAATCAATTTATTGACAACTTACTTAGACTTTAAAAGGAATAAAGAATGCATCCAACCGAATGATTTGATTTAAATTTTTGATGGGGTCAGGGGCACCTGGGTGGCTCAGTGGGTTAAGCCTCTGCCTTTGGCTCAGGTCATGATCTCAGGGTTCTGGGATCGAGCCCCACATTGGGCTCTCTGCTCAGCGGGGAGCCTGCTTCCCTTCCTCTCTCTCTGCCTGCTGCTCTGCCTACTTCTGATCTCTCTCTGTCAAATAAATAAGATCTTTAAAAAAAAATAAACTACTTCCTTCCACTGTTTAAAAAAAATAAATAAATAAATAAAAATAAATTTTTGATGGGGTCAGTAGGCAAGTAATCAGAAGAGCTTAAGTGGTGTGATTCCTGTGAAATGTTTGCCTTGATGGAGAAGTGAATAAAGTGTTATTAGACATGTTTGTATTTGACGTAATAACAGTGACATCAACACCAAAATGTTATGACACGTCAATTAATGTTAGCCTGGGGGAAAAGCCCCATAAAACCAAGCTGGTAGGGATAGCTGATACACTAGGTGACAGAAACTACATCCAAAATGATTTCTAGGCCTAGAATGAAGAGCCAAAAATGAATAGATAAAATGTATTAGAAATAAAAATAAGAAAAATGTGAAATTCTGTTTTCAGATATCCACAGTTACACAATTCCAGTGTGGATAACATCTAGCTTGGGATTGATTTTTGAGAGAAAGACCTGAGGATGATTTATAATTGCTTTAGAAAGGGGAAGGGGGATCTGGGTGGCTCAGTCAGTTAAGGGTCTGCCTTCAGTTCAGGTCATGATCCCGGGATCCTGGAATCAAGACCTGCATCGGGCTCCCTGCTCTGTGGAGAGCTTGCTTTTCCTCTCCCTCTTCATTCCTGCTGCTTGGGCTCTCTCTCTCTCTGTGTCAAATAAATAAAATCTTAAAAAGAAAAAAAAAGGGGCCAAGCTTATGCTTCACTCATAGAAGCATGGAGTCCACACCAAGGCTGGAAATAGGACACACAGATATTCCCCCAGGACCCTCCCAGGTCTCTTCACACATGTGCCAGAACAGGCCATTGGCCACCTGTCCTGCACTCTCTCCCTCTCACATTCTTTTTTGCTTGCCATGCTTTCCCAGAAGTTTCATTTTTTCTTCCTGTCAATCTGCCCAGATGCTAGTCAATCATTGCTTACATTTAACATGGTTTTTCTCACATTTCATCTATTGAAAATGTAATCTACTCATTTTGAAAACCTAGCTCAAATTCTGCCTGCATGGGTCTTCTTTCCTCACCAACAGAAATAACCTTGCCAACCTCTGTGTTTATGTACTTAGTGGCACTTGGTCCTTATGACTCTCACAGGTATGGTCAGATAGTGTCTGTTCTAAGCCTTGTTTGATGCATAACATGTTTACATCCTAAACAATCTTGTAGGCCACTGGGGATATAGGCTACATTTAAAAAATATAGTTTGCTTGGGTTATGGACATTGGGGAGGGTATGTGCTATGGTGAGTGCTGTGAAATGTGTAAGCCTGATGATTCACAGACCTGTACCCTGGGGCAAATAATACATTATATGTTAATAAAAGTAATTTTAAAAAAATATAGTTTGCATTTGTAATATAAACATATTTGTGTTGTGCACAAGAAAAGAAGAGAAGGAGGGAAAAACAGAAGGAGAGATGAAAGACACTAATGGCCAGAACAGGTATGTGATCTACCTAACTACTAGGGAGGAAGAGTTACAATAAGTCATGTCAAATGTTACACTGAATATGATACTGGTCAGTTAGTTATAAAGCTCTACATCAATGTGAAGAGTTAATCTAGACACACCTTGGGATATTGTGGCTTTGTACTTACAGACTGACATTTCTCAGGCTGTATGAATCAGTCCCTTAAAAAACTCCATTACTGTCATGACCCTACCATTCCCACATGTTGGCAGGTGTCTCCGATAACATACACAAGGAGAATTTATTCACAACCCAACATCTCAGTACATAAGATAGGAAAAGTAGGTGCAGAGAAAAATGTGTTTCTAAGCCCCACAATAATTTATTAAAAGGTCAGGAGGATATATAAGCATTTTCCTCCCTGAGGCTTATGTAGACAAAACTAGAGGAAAATGCAAGTATAAAATATATTACATTTCAAGCCAGTAAGATATGGTTCAAAACTTTTAAAGAGGTGCTGGCTGCACAACTAAAACTTGTAAGCAAGTCTGCCTCAAAAGAGTCAGTTCTGTGCTCCCCAAAAATGGAAAGAATGTGGTTCAGGAGGAGGTTTTTACATTAACCAACCTATTTTGTTTTGGAAACAAATTTTTCTAGAATTTTCTAATGGGTTATTACTTTTTCTATTGATTTTCTCTAACTTCTGCTTTTTTCTGAATCTGAAATTTGCCATTCTTGATAATTTTAAAGAATATGACTAATGGTCATAAACTCTATCAGCATATCCCCACAAGGACTGATACATCTATGATAGGTTTACGTATACACAAGCAAATTTTTATCTAAAGGGGCTCCCAGACAAAGATTCTAATGCCAAATCATCATCACTATACAGATAGAATAGTAGCTGGAGGCAGAGGCTCTGCCTCAGGCCCATTCATAATGGAATGAAGAAGTAAATGTGCAAAGCTTCTCATATAATCCTTGAACTTGGACATACATACATCAAAGGTTTGGAAGAGATTAAGATAAGCCATGAGAACAAAACTCAGATTTGTTTATGACACCAACCCAAACTGAAGATCTGAAGGGTGCTTTCATTTCAGATTCAGGGTCATTTGACACAAGGCTGATGGTGAAATGTGCCAAAGTATTCAAAACCAAGATGGTTTCACTCAAACAGTGAAGGGCGTCAGCCTGTGAAAACTGCATCAGTTAAAAAAAAAAAAAAAAATCTCATTTAACTTGCTGCAAATCCAACCCATTAAGTTTCCCTGTAAAGTGGGTTTATAGAGCATATGGAACTTGCTGGCTTCTTGGGATATTGCAAAGACAGATTTGTTGATGGAGAATATTATGCGTTTTTCTCTATTTCCTACTTCAAATTTATTATTCTCTCCTTTTAAAATTTTTTTGCAGAGAGTAAATTTTGGATCAAATTAAAACCTCAATTTTATTTTTTAATATATTATAGATAGACATTTGAAAATAAATGTTGAAACACTTGTTCTCTTTTAACTAATCCATAACAAAGAACTTAAACTTTCTAAGATGCTTATCAATTATAATATGTACAAAAATTCTACAAAATCATGAAAATCTTACTTTTAAACAGCATGTATTTCCATTATCCAAAAAAAAGGTATATTCAGTATGTTTTTCTTCAGAGAACTTTTCAGATGAAGTACCTCTAACTTTAAAGCTACGATTCTATTGTTAATCTGAAACAAAATTATAATAAGTACACTTCAGAGTGTGCAAGTATTCTGGAAACATGAGGGAAATAGTATTAGTATTAGTATTAGTATTAGTATTAGTATTAGTGTTTATTAGTAGTATTAGTATTGTACTTTTTTCAGGCTAAGGATCAGACCTATTGCTTTAAATTTAGAGTTACTTTACCTAAAAAGGTGTCTGGAGGTTGAGGGAAAGTATATTAAGTATACTATTTGAAAAGGTAACTAATAAACTATTTGAAATAAGTTTATTCTGTGTTGCCAGACTTTTCAGACAAGCCTATATTTTATTTTGGCTCAAATAGCAGAGCATTTTACATACTAATGAATTGCATATGGGTTGCAAAATTGCTGCCCAATAAAATCTGAAGATATGAATGTACATATTGATCTACAGAAAAAGGCTGATTAGGGACAGGGCATAGACTCTTGTAGAGAAAAAACTTGAACAAAAGTAGGGGATTGACACACCCTGGAGAATCAAGTTTCTGATAAGCACAGGACTACTAAGTTGTGGGATGCTCAACAATCTATCACACAGGTATTGATGGTTGGTACCAAGTCTATGGTCAATTATTTTGTTCATTTACTCCACACACATTTACTTAAGTACCTATCCTGTGCCAGAGATCATAATCCCTGGGAAGTTTTTTTGTGGTTATGCACAAATTTCCTAGAAGACACAAGACTCAAGAAAATGTAGTTCAATTCACGGCATTGACACCCCTTCTCTGAACACTCCAAGGAAGCTTGCCTAAGGAGTACAATTCATAAGGTATATGGAGGAGGCTTGGTTCCTCTGTGAAACATAGTTTCGAAGTCTTTGGACAGTGCCTTCTGCAGCACCCCTTTGCTGCTCATTGGGCTGGGATATCCATCCTTAGGATAAAGTTAGATGATGCTATTTTGTTGCTTCTGGACAAGAATTGAGCCCTAAGAACAGCATCACAAACCTACCAAACATAAATACACACCCAATTTTAATCTTTGATCAGCAATATTATACAAATCTGGACTATGTTATTTGATTAGAATGTAAATGAGCAATATACAATTTATTAATTGCCAAATGTCAGCTTAATCAGTTTAAAATGATTATTACTGCAACTCCAACAAAACACCCTAACTCAAGTCATTTTTTCAACCAGATGCATTCAAACTGACATTCAAATATAAGCATTCACATATCGAGAAGTATGCTAACTTGGAGTCACACTCACTGAAATTTCTCCTTTAATATTTTCCCAGGATGTTATCTCAAGTGTCTTTCTCTTGTTCAAGTCACACCTACCCAAGATCTTCCATTAACATTCTCTCCACTCCAGTCCTTATGCTCCCTCCTATATTATAGGAACTCTTGTCACGTTAATATTAAGTTTGTAAACATGAAAATCTAGGTCTAAAAGAAGTAACAATCTAAAAGTAAGAATCAGACCATGAAACAGCTCAGCACAAAGAAAGCACCAACCACAGAATCATGATAAATGTGCAATACATGTAGTCCATCTATGTCCCTCCAAATTTTACTGTTAATATTACTGCTAGATTAATTTCCCTAATCTACTAGTTAGAATATAGGCTTAGCCTTGTTGGCAAAGACCCAAAATAATGTTATGTGCTTCTACTCCATAAAGTCTCTGTAGACTCGGGCTCCACCTGCCTTGATATTCTGCTCTCACAAAAGTGCTGTCTTTATCCATATGAACTTCTCCACCAAGCTCACTTTCAAGCCACTATGAAGGAAAGAAGTGAAAGGGGAGAGCATGTCCAGTCTTTACTGCCTTTGCAAAGCACAGGCATGGTTTATGTTATTTCTGCTCACATTCCGCCCCCCCACCCACCGTCAGAATTAGTCACTTAGCCACACCTGCCTCCAAGAGAGTCTGGGAATTAAATCTGCATTTTGTTCAGCTTTCAAAAGCTAAAAATTCTATTGCTATAAGAGATGAAAGAATAGACATTGAGGGACAAGTAGAAGACTGCCATACCAAAATACTTCACTTGTCTCTGCTCAAAATTTCACAATGAGTGTCTACAGTCCTATAAGTATAGTAGATTACAGACTATTCAGTTTGCATTGCAGGGTATTCCCAAACAGACTCTTCTCACTTTTATTAGCAGCTCAGGCTTTCAGAAGCCTCTCCCACCTTTCAGAACCTGGATCAATTCCCAACCCCTTTCACAAATTTCTCCTTTCTTGCTATATCCCACAGTACTCTCTTTCTTGTGCATTAGTTTTCAGACTACTCTTTAAAACACTTGATTATTATAGCAGATGCTCTCGATGCCTCATCCTGGTATCCTCCCATACTCCTTGAAGCCATCTTACTGCAAATGTCCAACGGAAGGCTTTCTCCTGACAATACAGGAAAAAAAACAAAAGTGCTAGGGAGTAAATGCTCTTAGGAGCAGCCCTTAGCTAATGATGGCTGGGAATTAAAGGATAACTACCCATCTCCCCTACTTTGGGGTAGACTAATATCGGTTTGTGTTCTATACAATTTCCCAGCAGAATTACCAGTTTCTTACAGTGGTGTCTAGATATAGTTGTCTTCCTTGCTTTCCTTGTCTCACTTTTTTCACTTCCTTACCCATGTTTCCTGGAATCATTCCTGAATAAACTAGTAGTCCTCAAATCCTCATCTCAGTGTCTGCTTCTGAGGAAACCCAAATGAGATAATAATCATGACCTATCTTTCCCACACTCCATGGAGTTCTGGAGAATTCAAATGCCTCCATTTCATTATCATTATTTCATAGCCCCAAGTACCTGGCACACAGTAGGTGCTTATTAGGTGTTGGGGGGATGTCAGAATTCTTTGTATATATTTTTCCTTGTCTGTTCCAAAGCCAGTGTAGTAATTTGTTAGATCAACACCCACGTTGCTAAGGACTAGTTGCTGCAAACTTAGAAACCTTTGGTCCAAGCAGGTACCAGCCTGTCACTGACCACACAGTGATTAAACAGAGTATTTTACCTTGTGCTTACAATGCATAAAGCTGTTTATCTTGGCTTTATCACCATCACCTCATTAAGCAGTGGAAAAGTGAGGTTATACACTGAATCCATTTTGCACTAAGATTTGTTTACTTTCTGTTAAACGAACATGCTAATTCACTGTTATAAAATTTATAGTTTACATGAAGATCCATTGTCCACTATTCTCCCAAATGTTATCAATTCAAAACGTGTAGCAAATGGTTCCATTTATGAGCAGTGCCAGTGACTATTCAGAGCAGCCATGATACCTCTGTAGTATGGTTCTCCTCCTCCTTCATTTTCTCCCTGCTTTATATGCCCATCATATTCCATTTCCCTTCCACAGAGAAAAGGTTATAGAAGAAATAACTATTTCCATCAGGCACAACCATGCATAAGCTGTATACTGTTTAGATTGGCATCTATCATCTTAGTTATCTCCCCAGTTCATTTATAAATTTTTTGCAGTTGTGTATGGGTGTGTATATAGAAATTTTTCAAAATTCTGTAAAATTGAGAAGAAACTTTGCCAAACCTATTCCCTTCTAGCTTTTTAAACATATATATTTAAAGGGATATTCAATACTTTTTTTTTGAACTGGTTATCCATAGCCCATTAAAGTGTTGTCTTTTAAAAGCTATTTGCTATTCAAGGAGCCTTAGGAGCCCATTTAAAAAACCTATTTAGATCATTTTCTCTGAAACAGAAAGTTGTATTTACCAAGAACAAACACCGACCAACCAACGCAAGAAATGGCAGGGTTCTATGGGTGGCCAAGTGGGCTACCCCACAGCTCATATATATGAATCCACAAGAGTAAAAATGGAATAAAAGCAACTGGAGTTAGAAAGTAATAAAATGAAAATTAGAAACGTAAATACCAGCAAAACTTGTTCTTGGGTCTGAAACTATAGATGGTTGGAGAAGACAGATGTTCCTCAAAATCTGGAGAGTTCTTAGGTTTGGAGTGTGCTACCATACCATTCCAAGCTATTTTGGCTGGACAAATTAGCAAATGACTCATATAGCATGTAGCTACCAATTACCATATAAATGTTCTCAATATCTCATTTAATTTTTTAGAAATTGCTTCCTTTTTAATTTTTAAAAAAATTAATTGAAATATTGTTTACATACAATATTATATTAGTTTTGGTTACAACAAAGTGATTCAATAATTACATATGTTACAAAATGCTCTCTGTGATACTCATTTCACTTTTAATTGGTACTGCAGTGACTGGGGAAGCCATCCAATATGTAGAGTTTATATATGTGAGAAAACATGCCTTCCAGGTTAGGAAAAGCAAACTAAGTTTCCCTTCTTTTTCTTACTGCTCCCTATCCACTTGACGAGATATGAACCTAAAATGCATAACCATTCTGGATTAGTTTCCTAAGGATACTATAACAAACTACCACTAACTGAGTAATTTAAAATAATAGCAACTTATTCCCTCACAATTCTGGGAGCTAGAAGTCTGAAATCGCGTTGTCAACAGGGCTCTGATCCCTCTAAAGACTCAAGGGAAGAATTCTTCCTTGCCTATTCTAGCTTTTGGTGTTTGCCAATAATACTTGTTATTAATTCTTGGCTTGCAGATAAATCACTCCAATCTCTGCCTCTGTGGTCATATGGCCACCTTCTTTTTGTATGTCTCTGACACCAGTCACTTATAGTCCACGCTACTCAAGTATGAACACAACTAATGACATCTGCAAAGACCCTATTTCCAAATAAGATCATATTTTGAGGTTCCAGACAGACACAGATTTTGGAGGTATACTATTTAATCTCAAGAGTCTACCTGCCAACCTGCAAAAATGTATGTTGATACCATGTGCAAAGTATAGTCATTCATCTCAACTTCCCCAAAAGTCTCAACTCATTCCAAATCTAAGTCCAAAAATCTCAAATAAATATCATCAACTCAAAAAGTCCCAAATCTCATCATCTAAATCACATATGGATGAGTAGCTGGGTATAAGCCATCCTGGGACAAAATAACTATCTGTGGACCTATGAATTAGAAAACAAATTAGCTTCTTCTAAAATGCAATGGGGCTCCTGCCAACAGTGTACAAAATTTCCTGTTCCTCCATATCCTCGCCAACACTGGTTATTTCTTGTCTTTTTTTTTTTT
>PISX010009727.1:10792-74325 GCA_004024625.1 Mellivora capensis | reverse complement strand
TAAATAAAATCTTTTTAAAAAGGTGGAAGAGGAAGGAGCAGGACAAGAAGGAGGAGGAGGGGGAGGATGCAAGTCTTTGTCAACAGGTACACAAATTACACAAAAAGGTAATCAACATCATTAATCATCATGGAAATGCAAAACAAAACCACAATTCAATATCACCTCATACCTGTTAGAATGACAATCATTAAAAAAATAGTATTATAAATGTTTGTGAAAATGTGAGGAAAAACCTATATGCTTTTGGTGGGAATATAAACTGGTACAGCCACTATAAAAATCAGTATGGAGGTTCCTCAAGACAATAAGTAGAACTACCTTATGATCCACAATCCCGCTTCTGGATGTATACCCAGTGAAAATGAAAACAGGATCTTGAATAGTTACCTACACTCCCATGTTCACAATAGTCAAGATATGTACAAATGTAAGTGTCCATCAGTGGATGAATGGAGAATATAGAAATGTGGGTGCTAATTTATCAATATATGTGATAACATATGTTGTATAAGTGATAATATACATAATATTATCAATATTAACATATTAATATTATTCAGCCATGAAAAAAATGCCAGTTGCCATTTGCAAAAACATGGATGGACCTTGAAGATACTATGCTAAGTGAAATAAGTCAGGCAGAGAAAGACAAATACTATATGACACTCCTTATATGTGGAATTTACAAAAAGCTGAACTCAGAGAAACAGAGAGTAGAATGTGGTTACCAGGAGCTAGATATGAAAAAAACTGGGAGGTGTCTGTGGAAGGGTATAAACTTCCAGTTGTAGGACAAATAAGTTCTGGGGACCTAATGTATAGCATGGTGATTACAATTAAAAATAATGTGTTGTATTCTTGAAAGTTAAGAAGAATAGATCTTAAATGTTCTCACCGCAAAAAGGAAAGAAAAAAAAAGAAACACTAATCATGTGATTTCAAGGAGGTCTGTGGTGGTAATCACTTTGTAGTACTTTGTGTATCAAATCAATACCTTATACTTACACAATGTTATGTATTAATTATATCTCAATAAAACTGGGAAAAAACTAATTTCCATATAAATTTCTGAATCAGCTCCTGACTCTCCAAAAAAATTCCTGTTAGAATTTGATTAAAATTTCATTGAGTCTATAGACAAATTGTGAATAAAACTGACATCTAAATAATATTGAATCTTCCAATTCACCTTTGAAGCTGGTCCTCATTTTTATTCTGTTTGAAGATTTTTTTTATCGCCGATTTATCTCTTTCTGTGTCATATTTATGTTCAGATTTACTATTTCATCCTGTGTCAGTTTAGGTAATTTGTGTGTTTCTAGAAAATTGTTAATTTCATCTATGTCATCTAATTGTTCATAGAATTCTTCTATATACCTTTATTTCTGTAAGGTCTATATTAATGTCATAACTCATTTTGATTTTAAAGCAATTTCAGCCTTCTCTTTTTTCTTGGTCAGTGTAGATTCAAGTTTGTGAATTTTGTTGATGTTTTCAAAGACGTAAACTTTGTTTTTGGTGATTCTCTCTATTGAGATAAAATTGAGGAACACTTAATGAGAGTGAGAAAAAAGAGAGAAGACTCAAATAAATAAAATCAGAAATCAGAAGAAGGAATAAAACCAGAAAATAAATAAAATCAGAACTGGTGCTACATAAACTATTTGTCTTTACACTAGTAGTATAATGCTTTGTATACTATGGTTTTGTAATACATTTTGAAATTACAATCTGTGATTCCTTCAGCTTTGTTTTTCTCAGGATTGGTTTGGCCTTTTATGGTCTTTTGTGGTTCCATAAAAATAATGGAATTTTTTCCCCTATTTCTGTTAAAAAAAAAAAGGCAACTGGGGTGTTGATAGGTATTGTGTTAAACATGTAGATTCACTTTGGATATTGCAAGAATATTAAGCCTTTTAATTCATGAGCACAAAACATTTTTCCATTTGTTTAGTTCTTATTTAATTTCTTTCATCAAGGTTTTGCAATTTTCAGCATAGAAGTCTTTTGCCTCTCTAGTTAAGTTTACTCATAAATATTTTATCCTTTTTAATGCTATTGTACATAGGGCTTATTTTCCTATTTCTTTTTCAGGTATTTCATCATCAGGGTATAGAAACAACTGATTTTTACATGTCGATTTTGAATCCTAGAACTTGTAATTTTTTATGAGATTCTAGAGCGCCAAAAAAGCTAACCTTGTAATTTTTTTGTCAATTTAATGGTTGTTTCAGTGAGGAAATGCTTCTTAGAGCATCCTGTTCCACCATTTCCATGACATAATCCTTCCCAAGTCATATAATTAAATGTCATACTTTCCTTTTTATCCAATTCAAAATATTTTCTAATTTCCCCTATAATTTCTTTTTTGACTCATGGTTTATTTAAAATTATGCTGTTTACATTTCAAAAAGTTTTCCATATATTTTCCTATTACCAATTCCTAGTTTCTGTTTCAGTCAAAGAAAATACTCTCAACCATTTTTAATTTTTTTAAAAGATTTGTTTTAGAGAAAGAGCACGCGTGAGTGGGGGAGGGGGGAAGGACAGGGGAAAGAAAGAGTCCTAGTGGACTCTGCACTGAGCACAGAGCTTGACTCAGGGCTCAATCGCAAGACCCTGAGATCACAACCTGAGCCAAAACCAAGAGTTGGGCACTTAAATAATGGTGCCGCCCAGGTGCCCCCAAGCTGTTTTTAAAAAATTTATTGAGACTTGTTTTATGGTCTTGAATGTGGTTTATCTCATTGAGTATTTCCTGTGTACTTGTGTATTCTGCATTTGCTGGGCATTGTGTTTGAGTGCCAAATAGGTCAAGTAGGTTGAATGGATTTTTAGGTCTATTTACTTCCCATTTTTCTATCTGCTTGTTCTATTAATTATTGACAGATGAGTGGTGAATTCTCCAAATTTAATTGTGGATTTGTCAATTTCTTTTTTTCAGTATGTTTTTGCTTCATGTATTTTGAAGCTTTCTAATCGGATGCAGACACCTTTATGATTGCCATGTCTTTATAAATTGATCCTTTTGTTATTATGATGTGTTCTTTCTCTGTTAACTATATTTGTTATCTTTATATTGTCTGTTGTCAATACATATTAAATTCAGCCTTTTATGATTAGTATGTGTAGAGTATAGCCCTTTTCATAATTTTCTTTTAATAAAATCTATATTATCATTTGCATCCTTATATTTAAAGTTTATTTTTCTCTGACATATTTAGGTCTTTTATTTAAATAGAATATTAATAGTTAATTTTTAAGGTAATTGTTGAAATGTTTAAGTTTAAGTCTATTACCTTGCTAGTTGTATTTTATTTTTCCCATCTGTTCCTTCTTCCCTTTTTTACTGCCTTCCTTTAGATTAACTGATCAATTCGTAGGATGCTATCTTACTTCTATTATTGGCTGTCACATGGACAGTGAGATATTAGTAGATAATTCTGACTCTTTCTAAAATTATTTTTCAACTTGTTTAGGGAATCTGTTGAGAAACCTTTATTTTAGTGATAATTTAGTCCCACTACTAACTCGTGACCCTTATTGGGTTTTTTGAATATTCTGACTTATCAAAAAGAACTCCTCACTCTGGCTGGTTGTAACTCAAATGACTTCCAGCCTTGTATGAGTCTTGGGAACCATCTGGTTCAGTTCCAATTACTCTTTGTTAGAACCTGTGGCATTTTCTTAAACACACACTGCTTAATATTTGGTAAGGACTCAAGAGGACTCCAGTGTATATTTCTAGGAGCTTGTTTTCTACATGACTTCCTTCTTTCTGGAACCCATGACCTTTTCATCACTCCAGCCTTCCTGAATTCCAGTCTCTATTTCCTCACACCAGTGAGACTCCCATCTTTTCTTTGGAATCTCCTCCATAACCCTACCATCCAGAACTCCTCCAGGGGAAAAGCTGAGTGAATCCTGGGGCTCAGTTTGTTTGTTTGCTTGTTTTCCTTTTCACAGGGTTCACAAATGTGTGTTCCTTTTCAATGTTTTAAAGAGTTAGATATATATATTTTTCCAATTCCCCATGTGTTTATGGTTGGTTTCTTTTCCTCTAACAAGGTTTGTATTAGTTTTCTAGAGCTGCTATAACAAGATACAACAAACCTAGTGGCTTAAACAACAGAAATCTACAGTCTCTTAGTTCTAGAGGCTAGAATATTGGTAGGCCATGCTCCTTTTGAAGGTATTAAGGAAGGATCTCCCAGATTTAAGTATTTCCCTGGCTTTGGGCTTCTTCACATGGCATTCTTCCTCAGTGCATATCTGTGTATCCAAAGTTTCCCTTCTTATAAGGACACAAGTCATATTGCATTAGGGGCCCACCCTAATCAAATATGACCTTATCCTAGCTAGTTACATCTGCAGTGACCCTATTTCCAAATAAGGTCACTCTCCCAGGTGCTGGGATAGGACTAGGATAGTTTTTATGTATTATAAAATACATATATATATATATATACACATATATATATTTGCTAATAAAACATTTTTGTTTAGAATCTTAGTCTTCCTTCCTTTCATTACAAGGTTATTAGCATGCTTTTGGTGCCTACTGAACAATTTTGCCACCTCTACCTCATAAATCTCCATGAAGGTTATTGTTACCTAAAGTTGTATGTCATCTTTTTTAAAACAGTCATATCTTTTTGGAGTTCACAGGTTTTTTGGTATTTAATATCTGTTTATGTGCTGATTAAGGTTACTTTCATTCCACTCCTTCCTTCTGAATTTGTTTCTTTTTGTTAAAGTACATTCTCTAGTGTTTTAAAATAAGGATCTATAAAAGCTAAATGGTTATTCTTTGTAAGTCTACATTTTTTTTTCCATTTTGAATGTACTTTAAGGGACCAGAGATTTTTGAGGCTGACAGCATTTATCAGCATTTTAAAGATATAAAGGAAAAAATGTATTTTAAAAAAGGGATATAAAAAGTGATGAAACAATAAAATTGCAAGACAACAGACAAAAATGTAGTGGCTCAGTAATTTCATGAAATGTAAATGGGTTAAATACTCTAAAAGATTAAATTTGTTAGATTGCACAAATACACATGATGTGCTGCTTATAAGAGAAACATAATTAGCTCACCAATGCAGAAATAAAATTTTATAATACTGAACACCGAAAATTGAACTAATCTACAAACCTAGAAGTGGACATCCTAGCCAGTGTCATAAGTTATGGAGGAAAAATTAAAGTTATAACAACTGTATAAAATGAGTAAAATTTGTATAGAAAGATAATCTAAAAGAATGTAGAAAGTATTAGAATCAGTAAGTGAATTAATCAAGGTCATAGGATATAAGTTAAAAATTAAGAAAAATTCATTGGAATTCTGTGAAATACTAACAAAGGCTGAAAATAATATTTATGATAGCATCAAAACTAGGAATTAATCTATCAAAAGACTATACAGTCTCTACACAAAGTCTCCACACAGAAAACCATAAAATATTACTACAGGGAATTTATGACCTAAATAAATGGGATATTAAATATGTTAGTATGTTAAATATATTAATATAACATGTTCATAGATTTGATAATCAGTATTGTAAAGTTTCAGTTTTCCCCAACTTGATTTAGAGATTCAATGCAATCCCAGTTTAATTTCTAGCAAGTGCCTGTGTACATTTATAAGCCAATTCTTTTATTTACATGGAAATGAAAAGGACTAGTAATTACCCAGGAAATTTGAAGAATAAAATTAGAGCAAGAGTGAGGGAGAAAGAGAGAGAGAGAGGAGAATCTAATGCAATTGGATTTATTACAAAAAGACTATTGAAATTACCAAAGAAAACAAACAAACAAAAAAGGGCAGACTTTTACAAAGCAGTGCTAAATTAGTTGAATATCCAAATGGAACAAAAGAGCATAAAAGTCAGTTCCAGATTGACGTAGACTAAATACGAAAGATGATATCATAAATATTCTAGAAGGTAAAATGGGAAAATATTTTTATGATCTGGGGCAGGTGGCAAAGATTAGTTGAACAAGATACCAAAAACATTAAGCATAAGAAGAAAGATTGGTAAGTTGTTCTCTACTCATTAGAAGGTTAAAAAAAAATTCTTGCCCACCAAATGACAAGACTAAAACTATGAAAGTCTGTATCGATATACCAACTAAGTAACTGTATACAAAAATATATAGGATAACTATGAATCAATAAAGAAAGGTAGGTAACTTAAAAACAATGAAAATACTTGAACAGAAATAACCCAAAGAGAAAAAAATCAGCCAATAAGCACATGAAAAGATTCATAACATCCTCAGTGATCATGAAAGAACAAATTAAAACACAATGTGTTAATGTTAACACACATAAGATAGACAAAAAACCTGTTGATTAATAAAACTTATTTAATAGTAATGTAGTGGGGCACCTGGGTGGCTCCATTGTTAAGTGTCTGCTTTCTGCTGGGGTCGTGATCCCAGGGTCCTGGGATCAAGCCCCGCATGGGGCTCCCTGCTCAGCCCCTGCTTCTCCCTCTCCCACTCCCCCTGCTTGTGCTCCCTCTCTCAGTGTCTCTCTCTGTCAAATAAATAAATTCTTTAAAATAAACAAGTAAAAAGAAAACAGAGACACATGGGGTACTAATGAACAACAAGAATATTTAGTTTTGTTTTTTTTTAAAGCCAGAGTCATGGCAGCTTTTTTTTTTTTTTTATTTAAGATTTTCATTTATTTATTTGACAGGAAGAGACAGCAAGAGAGGGAACACTAGTAGGGGGAGTGGGAGTGGGAGAAGGAGACTTCCTGGTAAGCAGGTAGCACCTAAGATGCAGGCTTGATCCCAGGACCCTGGAATCAAGACCCGAGCCAAAGGCAGACATTTAACGACTGAGCCACCCAGGCACCCCAAGGCAGCCATTTTTAATTTAGTACTTAAGAAAATGGTTATGTCTGTAACTGATAGATTTTCTTCTCAATTGTAGGTGAAAATGAACAAAAAAATACACAATTTTTCTTGTTGACTACTCCAGTCTCTACTTCATCCAAAGCATGTTTAAAAAACAACTTTATCAGAAACCTATGTTCATACTTGTTAAATAAAATATCATTTACAGGACCTCAAACATGAAAATATCTACATAACATAAAAGAGTCAATAACTGGTTTTTAAGAAACACCACCTCACAGGCTTAAAAATGGGTTATTTCAACCTGGTTTTGTTGTTGTTGTTGTTTTGTTTGTTTAGTATAAAATCTATTTCTTTAATCTTATAGATCCTTCTTGAGTTTATGGTTCATTCCTGGTTTAATTTACAGAATTTTAGGTCCTTTAAAATAATATGATCTTGGGGTCCTTTAAGATAATATGATCACAGCAAAAAGTAAAGTACCATTTTTTAAAAAGATTTTATTTATTTATTTAAGAGAGAGAGAGAGAGCATGAGAGGAGAGAGGCCAGTGGGAGAAGCAGACTCCCTGCCGAGCAGGGAGCCCGATGTGGGGCTCGATCCCGGGACTCCAGGATCATGACCTGAGCCGAAGGCAGTCGCTTAACCAACTGAGCCACCCAGGCGCCCCATAAATTACCATCTTATGCATTGGTCACTGGCAACTTTAGAGGATACTGATATACTTTTTAATACCATACATAAAGGAGAGGGACTAAAATTTTGGGATTACTAGGTAATGAGGTTGTGAACAGAATTGTTCACTGAGTGACTGCTATCTATACTAACATTTAGTAACTTTTTGGAAAACATATATTAGATGCTATGATAAGTGTGTTACATTTATTATTAGTACATTTGCTTTTTACAAGAATCCTAAAATGAGTTTCCTCATTTTAGACGTGATGAGATCGCAACTCATAAGATGAGGAGCTAAAGGGCCCTAAAAGACGGTCTAGTAATTAATTATATGTAAATTAGAGAGTAAAGATCCACACAGCTAGAAATGGTAATATCAAGTAAAATTTATCTCTCAGTCTACTGTAACTCCCCACAACTGGGTTTTCTTACAATGTCAATGTCAGACTATTGACCATGTAAACTGTTTTTTCCCAGTTTTATCGCTTTGATAATTATTCTGGAAAAATGCAAACGGCATGAAGGATCTGCAACTTTGTTAAGACACTAGTTAAAGTAGAATTGGAATACGTGAATCCTGATTCTCAGGGAATTGTCTCATCATTTGACCGCATATGTTCATGATCCAATTTTAGAAACTTGGCCAATTCAAATTAAAACATTCCAGTTTGCTAATCACCCTCCAGGAATGACTGCCCAAGAGATGGGAGAACATATGTTGGTAACTGATTCAGCCTTATCTTGCTCCAACTACATTTTATTATAAACAAAATAATTTATGTGTAACAATTACAGTGATTCCAACCATTATTTTCAGAACAGCTTTTCTTCCACTAAATGTGAGGAATTTAATCACTTACTTTATCAAAATTACATGTCACTGGCAAAGAGCTAATCTCTTGTCATACAGTTTGCAGGTTTGAGGTATTCTGAGTGTAGGCTGTGCAGCCAAATAAACTAATTTGCATTTTTAAATGCACTTTATGTTTAATTTTCTTCATGTTAATAATATTGTATTTCCTTATGGCTGATGTACCACAGGCAGTATAGAAATTATTGGATTTTATGAATATTTGACAAAGAATAGCTCTTCCTGGATGATGTCAGCTCTTTTCAATATAATAAGGGATAAAATTTGTAGAAAGCTTTTTTTGGGGGGAAATTTGTAGAAGTTTTAAATAGATGTTTTATACTGATTATAAGCATCTTAATGTTTGAAGGGAACTTAAGGGGGTCCTATTCCCTTTTGGATACAAAACATGATATATTCCCCTCATTTTTTAATAGAATTGCCAAGTATGTAAAAGGTCAGATGAGTTGTCTAAATTCATACAAGAAGTTGGGTGATAAATATGAGAGAATATCAAGTTTTCAGACACTGAACATTTGAAAGCATCATTTCTCTGTGCCACATAAAACCACTGGCTCCCCACATATATCAAAATGTCATTCTAGGAACAAAAATGATCTTAACATAACTTACAATTCTACGTGTCTCTAAAACACATATAATTTTATGTGTTTTTTAAAAACATATAAAGTTTTTGTAGAATACTCACTAATAAAGTCTATTTGAAATTCACTATGCCAGGCATTTTCACAGACATTTGGTCCCTACAACACCCTTTTCATTATGTAAAACACCTATTACTACTTTTCCATTTCATTATTTTGTTTTACCTTTTCAATTTTAGTGATTAAAAAAAAATGCTGAGGGTATGGGGTGCCTGGGTGGCTCAGTGGGTTAAAGCCTCTGCCTTTGGCTCAGGTCATGATCCCAGGGTCCTGGGATCAAGCCCCACATCAGGCTCTCTGCTCAGCAGGGAGCCTGCTTCCTCCTCTCTCTCTCTGCCTACCTCTCTGCCTACTTGTAATCTCTGTCTGTCAAATAAATAAATAAAATATTTTTTAAAAATGCTGAGGGTAATAAAGTTTTGAAGTGATAGATTTGGAATATCTCCCAGGTCTTAATTCAAGATATGGTTGTAATTCACCATATTCTTATACTAATACTCTTGTTATACAATGTTCTCTTTGCAAGTCCACTGTCCTTGACTAAATTTTGCTACCCGTGGCTGTAATAGAGGGGAATTGACTTGCTGTCAAAAACAGTGAAACTGGGGCACCTGGGTGGCTCAGTGGGTTAAGCCTCTGCCTTTGGCTGGGGTCATGATCTCAGGGTCCTGGGATCGAGTCCCACATCGGGCTCTCTGCTCGGTGGAGAGTCTGCTTCTCCGTCTCTCTCTGCCTACTTGTGATCCTTGTCTGTCAAATAAATAAATAAAATCTTAAAACAAAACAGTGAAACTGAAACTTCCTATCAGTGAGTTCAAAAATATTGCTATTCTAGAGGCACCTGGGTGGCTCAGTGGGTTAAAGCCTCTGCCTTTGGCTCAGGTCATAATCCCGGGGTCCTGGGATCGAGCCCCATATTGGGCTCTCTGCTCAGCAGGGAGCCTGCTTCCTCCTCTCTCTCTCTGCCTGCCTCTCTGCCTACTTGTGATCTCTGTCTGTCAAATAATAAATAAAATCTTTTTAAAAATTGCTATTCTAAATAGTGAGCGACTTGACTTCAGGTGACATAATTTCCATGGATAATTAGGAAACTCTGGCTGTGTTAATTTAAAAAAGAAAGAATAAATTTTAAAAATAAATAAATAACATAAACAGTGATACAAGAAATAGTATTATCAAATAAAGAATTGATTAACTACTATTTTAAATTCATAATCTTGGTAAAGAAACTTGGTGGTTTTAAATAATACTTGAAAGCCTGTACAGAGTTCTGATTTATTCGTGGCAACCAGAATAGCATAGATATTTGATATAATTTTAGAAGACAGTTATTTTTCAAGGGTATAGTCTTCCTATATTTTATAAAGGTAAAAACACCAATTTTGCTTTCAAGTAAGAATTCTGAAATTTCATTCGTATGTAGTACCACTGCCCAATACTCAGTAGTTCCTCTAATTCTTTTTAATTTTTACTTTAGTTTTTTTAGAAGAGATCATGCGGAGGCTAGAACAGTATTTGTCTAAAAAAATAAATCATTACCATTTATACACCAGCTCACATTTTTTTTAACTGAAATATCAATAAAGATTTAGTATTTAGTATTTTGTATGTTCAGGAAACTTATTCTAAATTATTTTATTCCAAACTAAAGGAGAGGGAAATTGTTACTATAATCTCACTCAATTCCCTAGAATCCACTCTTCCTCCAAATATAAACTGAATGCCTAGAAATGTAAATTTTCTTATTTGTACTTGCTTGTTTTCAAAAAGTAAAAAAAATGTATTGTGGACCTTTTTTTTTTAAAGCCACTGAGTGCTCAAGATGAGTGAGTATTCTGTTGTTTTAGGGTGGAATGTTCTATATATATCTATGAGGTCCATCTGGTCCAATGTGTCATTCAATGCTCTTGTTTCTTTATTGATTTTCTGCTTGGATGATCTGTCTACTACTGAGAGAGGCATGTTAAGATCCCCTACTATTAATGTATTCATATTAATATGACTCTTTATCTTGACTAACAGTTGTCTTATGTAGTTGGCTGCTCCCATATTGGAGGCATTAATATTTACAGTTGTTAGACCTTCTTGGTGGATAGACCCTTTAAGAATGATATAGTGTTCTTCTTTATCTCTGACTACAGTCTTTAGTTTAAAATCTAATTTATCTGATATGAGAATCGCTACCCCAGCTCTCTTTTGAGGCTCATTGGCATGAATGATGCTTCGCCATCCCTTCACTTTCAGTCTGAATGTATCCTTAGGTTCCAAATGGGTCTCTTTAAACAACATATGAATGGGTCCTATCATTTTACTCAATCTGCAACCCTGTGATGTTTTATGGGAGGGTTTAGGTCATTCAAATTGAGAGTGATTATTGAAAGATATGTTTTTATTGACACCGTGTTGCCTGTGAAGTCCTTGTTTCTATAGATTGTCTCTGTACATTTCTGTCCTATGTCACTCTTGGGTTCTCTCTTTTATAGAACCCCCATTAATATTTCTTGTAGTGCCAGCTTGGTGGCCACATACTCTTTTAAACCCTGCTGGTCTTGGAAGCTCTTTATCTCTCCATCCATTTTGACTGTCAACCTTTCTGGATCAAGCATTCTTGGCTGCATGTTCTTCTCATTTAGTGCTCTGAGTATGTCCTGCTAGCCCTTTCTGGCTTGCCAGGTTTCTGTGGACAGGTGTGACATTATTCTTATGGACCTTACTCTGTATGTAAAGAATCTCTTCCCCCAACTGCTCTCAAAAGCTCTTGTCTAAAATTATGATTCATCAGTCTTGCTATCAAGTGCCTTGAGGTCTTTCTAGATTCGTTCATCTTGGGGGGTGATCTTTCTATCTCTAGGACATGAACGCTGGTTCAATTCCCCAGATTGGGAAAATTTTCATGGAGAATTTGTTTAATTGTATCTTCTAGTCTTCTTTCTTTCTCTTCCCCCTCAGGGATCCCAATAATTCTGACGTTGCAATGTTTCATGGCACCATTTATGTCCCTAATTCTATTTTCATGGCTTCTAAGCTGTTTGTTCCAGGCCTCCTCCTGATCCTTTTTCTCTACCAGTTTGTCCTCCAGATCACTAATTCTATCTTCTGCCTTGGTTACCCTAGCTGTTAGAGTAGTTATATTAGATTGGATCTCATTTATAGCATTTTTAACTTCTTCCTGGGTGTCTTTCACTTCTTCCCTAATCGATTCCATGTTGTCACTAATGGTTTTCTCCAACCTAACCGTTGCCTGGATAATTGTTACCCTGAATTCCCTTTCCAACATACTGTTTATGCCCACATCCAGTAGCTCTGATGGAGAGGGCACAGTCTCTGAATTTTTCCTCTATTGAGTGTTCCCTCCTCCTAGTCATTTTGGTGAGAGGTGGTTAAAGGGATGTGTAGCTGAATATATCAACACAATCCAGGCAAGGTGCACCCTGGAATGCTTCTGAGCAACTGGAAGTCACCACCAAAAAGAAAGAAAAAAGAAAAAAAAAAGAGAGAAAAAGAGAGCCAGAAAAAAAGAGAAGATCCAGCCAGAATGGGCCCCAAAGGTAAAAATGGACAAACAAAAAGACCGACAAAAAGACCACATACTGGGTCACAAACCAGGGCTCAACCCATACCAAAAGACTGAGATTATTCCCTGCATATTCTCAGACAACAATGCTTTGAAACTGGAACTCAACCACCAAAAAAAAAAAAAAAAAAAAAAAGTTTGGAAGGAATTCAAACACTTGGAAGCTAAAGACCACCCTGCTTAAGAATGTTTGGATTAACCAGGAAATCAAAGAAGAACTTAAATAATTCATGGAAACCAATGAGAATGAATGCTCTTCAGTCCAAAACCTATAGGATATGGCAAAGGCAGTCCTAAGGGGGAAATACATAGCCATCCAAGCCTCCTCCTCCTCAAAAAAAAAAAAAGAAAGAAAGAAAAACCAGAATACACCAGCTCTCTTTACACCTTAAAGAACTGGAGAATCAACAACAAATTAAGCCAACCCCACACACAAGAAGGAACATAATCAAGATTAGAGCAGAGATCAATGAGATAGAAACTAGGGATACAGTAGAACACATCAGTGAAACTAGAGGCTGGTTTTTTGAAAGAATCAATAAGATCAATAAACTATTGGCCAAACTAATCCAAAAGAAAGGAGAAAGGACCCAAATTAATAAAATTGTGAATGAACGGAAGAGATCATGACTAACACCAAAGAAATAGAAGCAATCATCAGAAATTATTATCAACAGTTATATGCCAATAAGTTAAGCAACCTAGATGAAATGGATGTATTCCTGGAAACCTATAAACTTCCAAAACTGAATCAGGAAGAACTTGACAACCTGAATAGACCAATACTTAGTAACGAGACTGAAGCAGTGATCAAAATCCTCCCAAAAAACCAGACCCCAGGACCTGACGGGTTCCCTGGGGAATTCTACCAAGCTTTCAAAGAAGAAATAATACCTATTCTCCTGAAGCTGTTTTAAAAGATAGAAGCAGAAGGAAAATTTCCAGACTCTTTTTATGAAGCCAGCATTACCTTGATCCCCAAACCAGGCAAAGACCCCACAAACAAGGAGAATTTCAGACCAATATCCCTGATGAACATGGGTGTCAAGATTCTCAACAAGATCCTAGCTAATAGGATCCAACTGTATATTAAAAAGATTATCCACCATGACCAGGTGGGATTTATCCATGGTTGCAAGGGTGATTCAACATTCACAAATCAATAAGAGAAGAACCACATGGTCCTCTCAACTGATGCAGAAAAAGCATTTGACAAGATAAACTTTGGAAAATTATCTACTGATTCTTAATCACTGTTATCCTAACTCAGATTAGTCAATCAAACAAAACAGTCATTTACAAATAAAGGACAGCAAAAAACACATGAAATTTATGATCAGAATATCTTTGTTTGAATATAGGCTTTGCCATTTTTTGGCATGGTTCTTGGACAGGTCATATAGCCTCTTCAGTAACACTGATAATAATAATAATACCTACTTTTGGGGATCACTGTAAAAATTGAAACTGAGTGTAGAAATTATAAATCAACCTATCTCATGATAGGAAAATGTGTAGAAAGGTATTAGGACATGACTAATCTGAGAGGAATAAATAAAGGTGGGCTTGACATGAGGCTGAAGTGATACCAATGGAGGGTGGAAGGAAGATAGAAGGTTCTCAGGAAGCAAAGAGGAGAAATAGACATTAAAAGGCAGAAATGCATGGAAGGGATGATGAAGACAAATCATGGACTTTCTACATATTTCTTGGTCTTTCTCACTTTTGACAAAACAAGTTAATAGAGAAAGAGAATCAGTTGTTATGAATAAAGGAATTGAGGGGCACTTGGGTAGCTCAGTTCAATAAGCATCAGACTCTGAATACCTTGTCAAAATAATAAAGTTAATACAACAATTGTGGTAGAGGCATTCAATGAGAAAAGACTAGCAAATTTAATATTCAGTGCTGAAACAGCAATGCATTGATCTAGGAGGAATTAAAAAAGGACCCCTGTCTTACATCATTTACAAAAATTAACACCAGCTGAATTAAAACACTGATTGTTTTCTGGTAGTAGTGCAAGAAAATCTAGATAGTTCATGTGCAATGCTAGACACCTGAGTATCTAGAAACTCAGAATTTATTAAATGAAATTTAAACCAAAATATATACCAAGCAAGATAGATACAATATATCTGGAAAAAATGAAGATGCAAATAGTAGGCCATGAGTTTATTTCAGTAATACACAAAAAGTTCTTACAAATTGTCAGGAAACAATACAAAACACAGAGTCTAAAAATGGGCAAACTTAGGAATACACAATGTACCAAGTGCAAATCCAAATGGCTAACACCCTTGGGAAAAAAAGAAATTGACTAATTACTAGGGAAATAGAAATCAATATAATGATTTAACCAGAGAGAAGGTTTAAATGCTCCAGATTTCATGTTGATATGGACATGAGGTGAAAGGGTAGTCTTAGATTGCTGGTTTAAATGTAATGTGGTTTAACCATGTTCAGCCTTCTGTTCTAAAAAGCCTCGGTATTATTAATCTGTAAAATGAGACTATGACAATATCTACTAAGAAAAAAATACCTATTCCTTTCCTAGAAAGCTATTCTGTAGAACCAAATATACCAATTTGTAAGAACTTATATATAAAGATAACTTTTAAAAAATTTTATTTGTATTTATTTATTTGACAGAGAGATAGCAAAAGTACACAGAGACACAGGCAGAGGAAAAGGGAGAAGCAGGCTCTCTGCTTAGTGGGGAGCCCAATGTGGGGCTTGATCCCAGGACCCTGGGACCATGACCTGAGCCCAAGGCAGCCGCTTAATCAACTGAGCCACCCAGGTGCCCCTAAGGATAACTTTTATAGAGTTGTTCAAGGTAATGAAAAACAAAAATAAAAACAGGAACAAAGAAACCCAACTCTGTATATGTGTGTATGAGAATGTACATTGATACATATCTACATAGCTTTACGTAGTCCATAAAAGGAGAAAAATACATATGAACACACACTGAGTTTTTAGTATTGACCTACCTAAGGGAGAAGGGGAGAGAGTGTTGTAATCAGGAAAAAGAAAGGCAGGAATGAATAAAAGATGTCTTTGCTAAAACAATGTGTGTCATTCCACTTACAAGGAAGAAAAATAATATGGTAAAATATACCCCTCTTTATAGCAGTGGGAATTAAGTTTTTTTTGTTTTATTTTGTTTTTACCCATTTTGGGTCATGGAAGGATAATAGATCAGTATTTAGAGAATTCCTATTTATGATGTGATAATGAGCTAAAAATCAAATTAATGAAGCCACATCATAAATTATTTAATAAAAGAAATACAACTGCATACACAAGCAGTGAGCTAGAAATGTGTATTTTTTTCCAAAGCTCATTAAAAATAAGTCCAACTATATTGAATAAAATAAACGAAATAATGGTTTTGGAAATTAAGTTAGCCATTTATATCTTCTCATAATGGAGCCTTTACATTATTTGAAATAAGATGAAAACCAGGAAACCAGTCAATAATTAGCCAATTGATAGTGAATGATCTAGAAATCTGTTCATTTAAATTAGGCTGTAATAAGTCTTAAAGGAAAACTGGAAATTTTGAGTAAAATTGCTTTTCAAGTTAAGCTGTCTTTTTTTTTTTTTTTCTTTTTTTCCCCATCTTGGTAGTTTGCTTCACTTCAGTTTAAACTGCTGGAAGCAGATCCTTTTTATGTCTATGTTTAAGGAAGTGCTGAAGGTCAGATCACTCAAAGCCAACCCCATCGGGCATCCTACCAAGATAATCTCTAAAGAGGTCAGAGGTGGGATTGACACAGAGAAGTGGCAGATTTTACCAGTCCAGTTCAAGGGATTTCTCACTGTCCTCATAGGGTACCTCTTTTCAATGGAAAGATCAAGGGTTGCAATGAGAAGGCAATGGAAATCCCTCCATTTTATGTAAATTTATTTTTTCAGGAGGTAAAAGTAAAAAAACACTTATATTCTTAGTAGAGATTATAGTGTTTTGCTGAAGGCAAATTATTTATTTGGGGTTTACCAGTGCTCAACTGAATTGTGCCTCAATTCATAAGGTGAAGTCTTAAACCCCCAGAGTGACTGACTGTACTTGGAGACAGGGCCGGTGACAATGGGCTAAAGGTGAAATAAAACCATAAGCATGGGGTCCTAATTCATCAGGGATGGTGTCCTTTTAAGAAGAGAAGAGATACCTATACTTGTAAGCATTTGGAGAGAAGGTGGCTATGTGCAAACCAGCAAGCGAGCTCCCACTAGAAACTGAATGCCGCTGGTGCCTTGATCTTGAACTTGCAGTCATTGGAACTATGAGAAAATAAATTTCTCTTGTTTAAGCTGCCCAGTCTATGGTATTTTGTTATGGCAACCTGAGCAGACTAAAACAACTAACTAGTAAAACAATGTGCCTGTGTTTTCAGTTTTATCTGTGGTTGCCTTGATTCTTTTGATCTCTGACAAAGGTGATAAATATTCATTTTGAGTCAACAATTTCATTATAACAGTTTCATTTCTTCTTTTTTTACTTAACAAGAGTACACTTACTATCAAAATCATAGTGTATGAAAGCTCCCATAATTTTATATTTCAATTTATTTTCACATATTTAGTGAGAATTTGGGAAATAAGGATTTGGCATTTTCTGTTTTTTATACTTAAAAATCATATTTACACAATTTTCCCAATGTAGAATTTGAGATGATGATGGATAAAGCTTACCTGATACAAAGTTCAGCTCCTTCTTTATGCTTAAAGATAGATGTTTAAGAGTTAGTGTCAGGGCTTCAGTATTTCAGACTCAGAAGTATAAGGAGTTTGTTGAATGTCAACTGCAAGATTTTTATTATACAAATGAAAGCACTGATTGACTAAAGGGAAGTTAAATGACTTACCCTCAATGATAAATTTTGTCAGGAGTGAGAAAGGGAAAAATTTGCTGACATAGTGGCAGTGAAAACTGAAACACAAATCACAACTTCAAAGTATATCCTGAATCATAAAATAAATAGAAGGTGCCAGAGAAATCATGTTTATCACCCATCATCTAAACTCATTCTTTTAATACCAGTTTAACTTAGACCTGAGTGGTTTAGATAAGACTACACACAAACTGATCAACAGTGATTCTACATGGGCTCACAAATCCTAAAGACAGAGACCTCCCACAGTTCCAGAAACCCTTGCATTTACACAATCTGACCAATGCTTCCAAAGGTCATCCCTTGACTCCAGCACCCAAAACTCCAGAAGTTCT
Source organism: Mellivora capensis (assembly GCA_004024625.1). Taxonomy (NCBI): domain Eukaryota; kingdom Metazoa; phylum Chordata; class Mammalia; order Carnivora; family Mustelidae; genus Mellivora; species Mellivora capensis. Next base: position 56,447 of record PISX010009727.1, on the reverse strand, counting down.
CTTTCCCTGACTTCATTCTCTTTCTTTTGCAGTACCCTATAAATTCCCATGGTGTGTAGACTCTTTTGCTGCATCAAGTGATAACTTTTGGCCACACGTGTGTACCTGGTGGTCTTTGGTCAATGGGAATCAAAGTTATTCAAACCAATAGTAAGAAATCATAGAATTCTTTGGATTCTATTTCAGAAAGATTCCCACTTCCACCCTTTCATTTTATCCTGGCAAAAGTCCACTCCATTTTTCAAACTGGATTTCTGGTTAAAAGAAATCCTATCTTTCCACTTTGGCCTTTATTTATTTGCCATTTTGAAGATTACAATGGGAAAACGTCTTAAAGAATATTGGTTTCTGAATTCAGCACCAATGGCAAAAATTGTATATAATCAAAATATTCTAGAAAAGCTATCTTAAATTCTTGACTAAAAATAATATTATTTGGTGTAGGCACATTTATTTAACATAGTAAATTCATATCTGATATAACTATGTATCATAATATAATGAACAAAACTACACATTGCACACATTGATGATATTCATGTTAAGGTTTGATAGGGGAATTTAAATTATTAATTCTTTTTCTACCTGTTTTTCATAAGCTTCCAAAGATATATTCTTATTAATTAAAATTCACAAATGATATGACTACATTGTAACACTGACAGTCCAGAGCCTACTGATATGTTTCAATATATGTGCTTCATTTGAAATAATAACAGTTCTCAGACAATATACACTAATTTTATTTAGAGGTCATGCTAAGAGAGAAGGTGGAAGATCTATAAAAGCTACAATGCTGGATAAGTCCAGTCACTGTTAGCAAGTATCCAACTAATTAGCTTTTAAGAACTCCAAATATGTGTTTTCAAATTATCTTGAAATCACATAAAATTAGAAATGCTTAAAACTAAAGGTATGTGCTATGGTTAGTGCTGTGAAGTGTGTGAACCTGGCGATTCACAGACATGTACCCCTGGGGATAAAAATATGTTTATAAAAAAATAAAAACAAAACAAAACAAAACAAAACAAAACTAAAGTATACAATAAAAATTATAATTGTCTAAAATAAAGCATATATTAATTCCATATATGGGAACATCGGATTTTTCCCAAAATGTAAATATCAGAAGAGAATTTTAGTGTATACTTTAGAGAACTTTAGTATATTATCTAATGAAAATATAAAGCAGTATAGTAGAATAACATCTGATGCTTGATTCTGAAAATAGTTTTTGAATTTGCCTATTTCAGATATTTGCAGCATTACCTTGGGCAAGTCACTTGAACTCTCTGAGATGGCATTTTATCAGATTAATAGATGCTCTGTCTGCCTATCAGGTTTATTGTGGAGTTCAACAGGAATGATGTAGACAGGAATGCTTTATAAGCTATATAAAGAACCTACATATATATTCAGTGAAAATGAGAGGTTCTAAAATCACATAGCAAAATAAGTGATACATTTTTAAGAGTGAAAATATTCCACGATAAAATTGTCTTTTTCATGAAAATAATTTTTTTGGTCATATGTTCACTATAATGTCAGATTAAATATTGCTTAGCAAAATGTAATGAAAAACACATTTCTACCACGTGGAAGCTTAATGACCTAATATAATCACTTAGCTTCTCTGAGCCATAGTTTTCTCATTTGCAATTTTGAAATAAGGAAGAAAAGAGCAAAAATTTGCAATCAGATGAGGTTACTGGTCATAGTGACTGAAATGGCAAAATAGTGCCTGATCCCTTCTACTTTGTCTTCAACTGGCTGGTTTATCAGTATTTCCCTATTTGGTTCCTGTGCCTTCCTTCTTCTCCCTATGAATCATCCCCCCACTCTCCACGTCAAGGCTAGAACACAAAACAAAGCAAAACAAAACAAAACAAAAGTCAAGTTATTTCTCAGGACTCTAGGCAAATTCTCACCACTCTTTCAATAGAGTTCAGCCTTGGCAAACGTATATTCCCATATAAGAGTTTCTGTTCTACCTAATAAAGAATCAGCAGCTTTTCCTTGCTATGTAAGCTAATTAAAGGTAGAAGAACAGAGGACATAAAGAGATGGCTTAACTTTAAAAAATATAACCTTCCCTAAATTTTTAATACATACCTTCTCGCCGATTGTTTTTGTTAGTTACTGGTCAGATTACAAGATGCTATGACTATGTATTTTCACAGCAATCTGAGAAAATTTTCACATTTTTATTCAAATGAGATGTCCTTTCTACTAAATGTGATACTGACTTTTGGAAGTCAACCAAAAGTGATAAACTAAGGTTAGCAAGCATTATGTTGTTCCCTTATCTTAGAGCCAAATGACTCTTGCATTGCCATGTTTTACTCAGAAATCTGATGTGTTATTATCACATATAACAAAATAACTTTTATTACATCTCAACATTTAGTATGAAATTACAAACTAAAGAAACATTCCTTTTAGTTTTTTTCTTAAATTATGACTAGTATGAATTACTTTTGCATCTTCTTTAATAAATTGTAATAAAACAGACTAAAACCTGTTGTAATAACTTGTCTATTCTAACAGACAGGAAACCATACCCAACTAAAAAGAGTTAAGAAGCATAAGCACTGAGTTGATGAAAATAAAACCAGGGAATATTTAATTATGTGATGAGTTCAGATTATGTAGACAATATTGAAAATTATGAGAAAGAAATCCTAAAATATTTTTCCCCTTTTGGTGGCAGAATTTTTAAGTTGTGAATTAATGAGATTGTGTTTTTAGCTTCCCACTTCATATTGCCTTATTTTAAATCTCCATAAATCATGTCTAATTTTTTAGCCAAAAATGAATGAAATGACAAAAGCTTTTAATAATTCATAAAGCAGTAAAAGAAACAACTAAAATTGTATTCAGCCAGCAAAGACAGAAACTCTGTGATTTTTTTTATTGATAACCACATTTTCATAGTAATTATAAAACAAAACATATCTCTACTTCACATGGATTATTTGGCATCAAGTATTTTATAGAAACTGATTCTGTACAGACATGTAGAACTACAGTTCAGATTTATACTCAGAAAAATATAACAGTACTGAATGTTTTAATTGGAATGAGTGGCTGAGTTTAAGTAATTTTGGTTTATTTATATTGATATTTTATAAATACAATGAAGATTTCTTTGGGATCCATTTACTCCTTGGTATCAAATGAAACTCTAGGGATATTTGTATGATCATTACTTGTGAATTTAACAACAGGCTATGTCATGTTTAGCCCCAGACCTAGAGGAAAGCAATTGAGAAGTTATACAAAGCTTTAGATGTCACTCTTCTAACCCAGGTTTTTGTGTCAATGCCTCCCTAATTCTAAATGAATTAAGTCCTAATTCTCAGTTTCCATGGACAATTTTCCACTTTGGGAACTGTTACAGACTGAACTGTCTACCTTCAAAATCCCTATATTGAAGCCCTAAGTCCATGTGACTGTATTTAGAAATAAAGCCTTAAAGGAGGTAATTGAGGTTAAATGGTATTATAAGGTTGGGGCCCTAATCCTATAGGGCAAGTATCATTATAAGAAGAGACAGAACCACCAGAGCTTTCTCTTTCTCCACATGTGCATGAGGACACAGCAAGGAGGTAGCCATCAACAAACCAGGAAGAGAGGTCTCACTAGAAACCAACCCTAATGGTTACCTTGATCTTGGATGTCTAGAGTCTTGAACTGTTAAAAATAAGTTCTTGTTTAAGTCACTCCATCTGTGGTATTTTGTTATGGCAGCCCAAACCAACTAATACAGGTATCTAGTCTGCCTTTTCAGTCTTACCTTCTCCTTCTCTTATTGTAACTGCATCCTGTCTTTTACTTACAATCTTTTCCTTATTTACATCCCACATTTGCCTGCTAGAGTTCTACCTAAATGCTGAAGCCTGTGTCAAATTCACCTTGAAAATATATTTCTTTCTTCTTTCCCTTATGTTCCCCTCCCCCAATAACATATAATCTCTACTGCTTGGAGTCCCATGAACATTTTGCATATCTCCAGTGTAGACATGATATATTGTCTCATATTTTATCTGTTTGGTCATCTGTCTCACCTCTTCTAATGGATTGAGACAATATATAAATTAGTTAACTCTTTTTGAGTGTCTACTGTGTGCCAATTTATGGTTACCACTTACTAGGTGTTCTTTATTGTTGTTACTATTGTTAACTAAAAATTAGAAGAATGAAAAAATAACAACAATAATAATAGACAATAGAGAAAGGCAAATTTCAACTCAATATAAATTGTGTCTCACAATCACAGGTGTTAGAAAGTAAGGAACAGTCAGTGTCTCACCAACACAGTAGTTTTTCAAACAAGATGTTGAAGACAGAAGTCTTTTATAAGGAAGGATGAGATGAGATTACCTCCATATTTCCTTTCATTTACTCTATACTGGGCCTTGAACACAGATATATTAAGTAATTTTTAGTTCTCTTTGAGTTGGTTGTATATCAGGCTAGGTAACTAGTATAATCCCTGTGCAATTATCAACAAATAATAAGATATGTAACTAAACAAAGGTAAGCACCACAAACTAATTTATATCTCACTATACTGTACCGCTTCCTTTATGCTGGAATCCTTTATGTGGAACTCATATGAGCTCACTATTGAATTTGTGGGGTTAAGAATCAATTCTCTCATTTAGAAAGAAGAAGCTATGTAAAATTTTGCCCCAGATTCTTTACTTAAAATAGTTCCCAGTACAGAACATTTTCTTTCTATTTTTCTTCTCACTCCAGCTGCCTAAAAATCTTTTTTCTCCCTTGCTATCATTTTATGAATTATTCCATATCTGGCCTTAACATAGGATTTCATGAAACAATAGAGATATCTCTGTCTCTATAGATATACCTATATTATTTTTTTTTAAGATTTTATTTATTTATTTGACAGACAGAGATCACAAGTAGGCAGAGAGGCAGGCAGATAAAAAGGGGGAAGCCGGCTCCCTGCTGAGCAGCCTGATGTGGGACTTGATCCCAGGACCCTGGGATCATGACCTGAGCTGAAGGCAGAGGCTTTAACCCACTGAGTCACCCAGGCGCCCTGTGATACACCTATATTCTAATGGAGATTTTGGAATGCAAAGTAAAACATAATCAGTCTAAAAAGTACTGACCTGGAGATAATTTTTATGATATTTATTTTAAAAATTAAGTTGAACCTAACATACATTTCAGGTAACCTACTTGACACATCACTTTAATAACTAGTTATTCTTATCTTTTAAAGCAAAAAAAAATTTACAACATATTATAGAGCTGTTTTTTCCCAGGATGAGGTTTACATCTTTATTTATTTTTTAAAAGATTTATTTATTTGAGAGAGAGAGAGATATGTAAGTGGGGTGAGGGGGGGGAAGAGAAGCTGACTTCTCACTGAGAGCAGAGCTTGATGCAGGCCTTGATCTCACAACCCAGAGATCATTATCTAAGCTGAAATCAAGTCACCCTGAGGTTTGCATCTTTAATAGAAAATATATTTTGAGGGGCACCTGGGTGGCTCAGTCACTTAAGCATCTGCATTTGGCTTGGGTCACTGATCCCAGGATCTTGGGGTGGAGATCCTGAGATGAAGCCCTGCATTGGGCTTCCTGCTCAGTGGAGAGTCTGTTTCTACCTCTCCCTCTGCCCTTCCTGATGCTTGTGTTCTCTCTTTCTCAAATAAGTAAATAAAATCTTAAAAAAACAGAAAATATATTTTGACAATTATATTTCAAAATATAGGTCAAATCAAATCATGTTTTTTCCCAATTAACCTAGAGCCTGAGAATTCTCAGATTCTGATACTAAAAATTTCATATTTATGCACCCCCTCCTTTGAAAGATTACATATCAGTGCTCTTTGCCATGTAACTTGTCTGCCTCATATTAAAGTAGTGTACTTCTATACCCAATTGATTTTAGGCTTGGCCATGTTAATTGATTTAGCCAATGAAATAGGAACAAAAGCAAAAATATATCAGTTCTGTGCAGAAGCTTTAATAGCCGTTGCATATGTTTGCCAGTTTCTTATTTCTGCCCTTGCAATGAAAGAACATCATATATTCAGAGAATTTCTCCTTTAGCCTGGGTTCTAGAATGAGAAAACATGAGGAGCAGACCATAGCCCTAAATCAGAAAACCTGAGTCTGACACAGCCTTAAGTTGAACTATAACTGACCTGAAGACTATTTTGTAAGGGAGACAGAAGTTTGCTACTGTAAACCACTGCAATTTGGGATTATTTGACTAAACAAAGAATTTAGATATTATAATGGCCTTATCAAATATCTACCAAAGACAATCTTTACTATCTAAGACCTGGCAAATAATTGACTGGGATTCAAAAGACATCAAAATCTAGCTTATATTGGTAAGTTTATCTGAAAATCCAATAAATTATCTTTTTAGGCCTGTAGCCTTTACAATTTTTCCTGGAGACTTCCACATCTTTGTAGATGGAGTAGACATATTTCTATTTTTCCCCACTGAGTACAACTGAAAGCCTGGGCATTCTATATAAAATAAAGATAAGAAGACTCTGAAAAATGGAGAGAAGTAAATAGATTGTTCAGGGACCTCAGAAACTGATGATCAACAGTGTTTAGTAGTCTAGGTTTTCTTTTTGCCTAATATACCCTCGGCTTAAAGCTGAAGAAATGGGCAACAAGGAAGTATAAGCAGAACAGGCAAAAAATTAAATCCTGTTTTCTCTATTCAAAGGTGCAGCCTTTTAAATAATAAATAAAGTGCAGAACTCTTAAATAATAGCTGCTTTACTCCAGGCAAACACCACAGAAAAACTGTGGCCCCACTCCAACCACACTAGCAAATGCTAAACGGGGAACTTAGACTTCTATACCTGCAAGGCTGTCATGGAAACTAAACATGTCACTGGAATCCCAAACAGGGAAGTGGAAGTTTTGCCACCACTGGATGGTAACAAAGAGGACACCTTGACCCCTCTCCACTAGAATACTATCAAAGGAGACCTAGAGGAGAGTCAAAAGGTTTACCATCACCTGGTTGTAATGAGGTCACTTTCACCATAATGTCAATGGAGCCCACAAGAAGACCACCCTGCCTAGCAGTAACAAAGAACCTCCCCTGCCCTGAATGCCACCACAAATAAAACAGTATATGCTGGTTAAAATTAGAATGGAAGAAAGATACTTGGTGAAAACACTTATCAAAAGAAAGCAAGAGTGACTATATTACTATCAGATAAAACAGACTTCAGAGCAAAGAAAATTATGAGAGACAGGGACATTATATAATGGCAAAAAGTCCAATTTAACACAGCAATAAGATACAGCCATCATAATTCTTTGAGCACCAAACTGTTGTTGAGCTGCAAAATATATAAAACCAAACCTGAAAGGACTGAAAGGAAGAAATTAATATCTTCACAATTATAATTGGAGACCTAAACACCCCTTTTACAACTTCAACTAGAAATAAAGTTAGCAATTATTTGGAAGAGTTTAATAATAGGATCTAACTGGCATTTATACAACATTCTACCTGATAATAGTAGAAAACATGTTCTTTTCAAATTCTCATGGAATAAATACCAAGTATACCATTATCTTAGGCCTTGAACTTCAACAAATTTTAAAACTTGAGGGAATCCTGGGTGTCTCAGTCAGTTAAGCATCTGCTTTCAGCTCAGGTCATGATCCCAAGGTCCTGGGATTGAGTCCCACATCAGATTCCTTGTTCAGCGAGGAGCCCGCTTTGCCCTGTCCCTCTGCCTGCTGCTCCCCCTGCTTATGCTCTTTCTCCTTTTCTCTCTCTCCAACAAATAAATAAATAAATCTTAAAAAATTTTAAGACTTGAAATCCTATAGTGTGTGCTCTCTGACCACAATGGAATCAAAGTAGAAATAAATAAAAAAATAAGAAAACTTGAAACACTTGAAAATTAAATCACACCAATTTAAATAATCCATGAATCAAAACCTTAAAGAAAATTTTAAAAATGCCTTGAATTAAATGAAAGTACAACAAATCAAATTTTGTGGGTTACAGATAAAGCAGTGATAAGAGGAAAATTTGTAGCACTAAAAATATACATTAGAAGAGAAAAAGTCTAGGGTTGCCTGGGTGGCTCAGTGGGTTAAAGCCTCTGCCTTTTGCTCAGGTTATGATCCCAGGGTACTGGGATCAAGCCCCGCATCAGGCTCTCTGCTGAGCAGAGAGCCTGCTTCCTCCTCTCTCTCTCTGCCTACTCTCTGTCAATAAAATAAAAAATCTTAAAAAAATAAAAGAAAAAGTCTCAATACAACAATCTAAGCATCCACCTTAAAAAAAAAAACATAAAAAAAGAAGAGCAAAATAAGCCTGATGAAAACTGAAAAAAACATTTAAAAATGAATGTAAGAGAATAAATAAAGTGAAAACAGGAAAATGACAGAGAAAATCAGTTAAACTATAAGCTAGTTCTTTGTAAAGTCTAATCAAATTAACAGATCTCCAGCAACAATGGCAAAGAATAAAACAGAGATGACACACAATGAAATGTTATGGTATATTACTGCAGACACTGTTGACTTAAAAGGATAAAAGGGGCATACTCCAAATAACTTTCCTTACATAATGTGACAGTTTCCACAAAATGGACCAATTCCTCAAAGAAAACAAATAACCACAACTCACCTGATATGAAATAGACTGAATATCCCTATAACTACTAAGAAAATTGAACTTGTAATTTAAAAACTCCCAGGAAAGAAATTTCAAGGACAGGCAGCTTTACTGGAAAACTCCACAAACATGTAAAGATGAATTAACAGCAATATTATAATCTCTTTTTAGAAAATAGAAAAAAAGGAAAGGAACATTTCCTTTCTTTTTTTTTTTAAGGAACACTTTCCTATTTATTTCATGATATTAGTGTCACAAAAAATCCTTAAAATATTAGCTAATAAAATTGAGAAAAAATATTATACACCATGGCCAAGTATCCTAGGATAGCAGTCTAGTTCAGTATTTGAAAATCAATCAACACAATCCATCATATCAACAAGCTAAGGAAGAAAAATTGCATCATTCTATCTCCAGGAAGTAAAAAAGACAAATTTTAACAATGATTCATAATAAAAGCTCTCAGAAAAGTAGAAATGGAAGGGTTAATTCCTCAATTGATTAAAAAAAGAAAAACAGCTATCACTATACTATGGTGAAAGAGAATGCTATCTTCCTAAAATTGGGAAAAAAGCAAGGATGTCTGCTCTCATCATTTTTATTCAGCACAGTGCTGGGAGTTCTAGCAAGTACAAAAAAGACAAAAAATGGAAAAAAACCCAGAAAAACAGAAAAGGAAGAAATAAAACTGACCTATTTGCAGATGACATGATTTGTCCCATTAAAATCTTATGGAACCTAAAATTTACTCCATATTTAATACTGTATTATTATCTTATTGGTCTTATTACAATAGGTTTCATGAGAACATGATATGAAAATGCCAACAAAAGACAAGTTACTTCAAAGTTTTCATTTATCTTCACTGATTCCTAGCAAAGTCAATCCTATATGGATAGGATATGTAGTGTTATAATGCTTTGAGGTTAAAAGAAGAGATTATTTAGATCCCTCTACTGTTGAATGCCAGCGTTGAGTTCCTGGGCCTAAGACTAGGCAGTGACCCACAGAAAGTGTAAGAAAAAGAAGGATGGATGGTTGGACACATTCAGGACAACTTTTTAAAGGCCACCCAATGAGGAATGTATGGAAAGTGTGGACTGTGAAATTTGAGCATCTCTTGGAATTCAGCTTGTATATATGATCAGCTATAAACTTTCCCTAATAATTATCTTGGCACACCCTTTGAGATTCTGTTTAGAACAATGCAAATTTATAAAAATAAAACATTAAGAAATATCGAGATGGTTAAATTTTACGCTTCTCATCCTTTCATTCCAAAGAAAACTTTCCTCCCATAGCTTCAAACTTTGATACTCTGACTTAACTTCTTTTCTTTTGACTAAAGTCATGATGTACTCTTAAGTTATATGCCTAGGAGTAGAACTTGCTTGCTTTCTTTCAACTAACATTATGCTGGGCCAAAGATATACTGTATAAATAAAACAAGTTTCTGCTTATAATATGTAAAAAGGTTTTATACAAAAGTGTTCTGCCCAAGTCTAGATTGTCCATTTTTCTCTTATTGCACGTTTGCATCCAGAGAGCAACTTAGATCTTTGGTGTGATTTGAATATATTTGGAAATCACATTTATAAATCCTCAATGTAATTTCTATGACTATTGATTGAGTGTAAGTCCAAGCTGGGGAGCAAAATTATTTAGTATACTACATCAATTACCCAAGGCAAATTTAAAAAAAAATGTTTGTTTTAGATAATGCACAAAGCAATAGGGAAATGACTACTTTTTTTAAATTTTTTTTTAAATTTATTTATTTGTCAGAGAGAGGGAGAGAGAACAAGCGAGCACAGGTAGACAGAGTGGCAGGCAGAGGCAGAGGGAGAAGCAGGCTCCCTGCCGAGCAAGGAGCCCGATGCCGATGTGGGACTCGATCCCAGGACACTGGGATCATGACCTGAGCCGAAGACAGCTGCTTAACCAACTGAGCCACCCAGGAGTCCTGGGAAATGATTACTTATTAATCGAAGTCCCCTTGCAGTCTCAAATATTATCTTCATTAAAGAGAAATCATACACACACACACACACACACAAACAAAACCAAAAAGATATCATACATACATATATATGTACATTTATATAAGGTGAGATAGAGAATGAGTAAGAGAAAGAGAGAACACCAAAAACCATTCTGAATGTAAAATTTATTTTGAATGTAAATCAACTTGGTGAAATGTTGATAAAGAGCACATGGAATAAGTCAATCAGAGAAAGACAACTATCATATGATCTCCCTGATATGAGGAAGTGGAGATGCAACATCGGGGGCTTGGGGGGTAGGAAAAGAATAAATGAAACAAGATGGGATCGGGAGAGAGACAAACCATAAGTGACTCTTAATCTCACAAAACAAACTGAGGGTTGCTGGGGGGAGTGGGGGAGGGAGAGGATGGTGGGGTTATGGACATTGGAGGGTATGTGCTATGGTGAGTGCTGTGAAGTGTGTAAACCGGGCGATTCACAGACCTGTACCCCTGGGGATAAAAATACATTATATGTTTACTAAAAAAAATTTAAAAATTAATTAAAAAAAGATAATATTAAAGGTTCAGAAGAAAATAAAATAAAAATTGAAGCCTTTTGAAAAAAAAAAAAAAGAACTACCCATACTAGCTGGACAGTTCATTCAAAATAGTCAAAATTTCTGAGCTTAAGATTGTTATGCATAAAAATATTAGAGTAAGAAACAGCAAATTGAGTTTTGCATTTTTCTCAGTAGTTCCTCAAACTTTGAATGGACCAGAGTAATTCAAGAGGGAATTCCAAAATACAGATTCATGGGTCCCAGGTGAAAGCTGTGAGGTCACACTCTCTGGAGTACAGTCTAAAAATTCTCATTTAAAAAGAACCTTCCCAGGAGATTGTGATGTAGTGTTGGTTTTGAGAATCAGAGGAGAACCCTTAACTCTCTTACAGTTATAAATGTACTGTTTAAATATCTAAATAAAAATATTAAAAGGAAAAAAAGTACATGGAAATTCCCTCCTCCTTCATTCGCAAATTTTAAGTTGAAAGTTATTTACTAATTCTTAAAAAGTGATATTTTGAAAATAAAACTTCATGAAACTTCTCCCAAATTAAGACTTATTCAGGGACAGGTAACAGTAGGAATCACTACTGGTGTATAGATAAACAGAATAATGCTTATCTTGTTAATGCTTATTTACATTTAAAGATAGTTTCATGAAGATTAAATTTTCAGGCATTTTACTGGTAGGGACAGTCTTTCCTACAGATTACCAAAAAACAATAGAATTACTAGAAGAGTAGAAATGTAATGCTTAAGAGTAATACAAGATACATATAACAAGCTGGGGAACAAAGGTAGTGTTGAAATGGCATTTCATCCTTTCTATCCATCCAAGAATAGAGAATACATGAATCACTTTGACATATGTCGAGTCTTTTTGTCTTCTGCAGTGACTTTCTCATGTGTGTATAAGTAATGCTATTTTTGTAGGGAGAAAATGGATATTCCAATAAATAAATATAGGGTTATAAAATGCATAATGCATAACTGACACCGATTTAAAGAAACTAGGTATCGTAACATCCATTCTGAAAAGGGAAAACTCACTTCCTAAACCAGTTCAGGAAAATTTAAACAAATGAAAATAATGATCAGCTCTAATGGGCTTGTCCATCTTAAAATTCAGATATAAGCCAAATAAGGAAAACTGAAATTTAAGGGTTGGGATTTTTATTAATTCTGATTTTTAAGGAATTAGTAAACTGTGAACTAGTTTACTGTGAACTAGTAAACAAATGACCTCTGATTATGTTTCCGCAACCTGAACATAGGTCACCAATTTTGTTTTTGGGTTTTGGAGAGTAGTAAGAAATGAAGGAAATGCTTCTAATTTGCTTTAGTTGGCTTAGTTTTTACCACAACTCCTTACTGTATTCAGAAAATTAAGATCATTAAATGCCAAGAAGTTCAAAAGATACTAGAATTAAATGAATTATAAGAATTAAATACTTTCCACAGAACAGTTACTCTATTACATAAGGTTTAGACTCTGAATGGAAGAGGTAGAAGTACAAACTGAAATCTGTAAGTAAGAATCATTTTAATAATGTTTTAGTGTCTTACATAACAACTGAGTTTTGGGGATTTTAATTTAATTTTTAACAATTTTCCTGGTTTTCTAAAATTTATCTCACCATCAATTAAATCTGTCCCTGTCATCTTTATCAGAAGCCATTTCCATGTTAAACTGGCTAAATTAAATCCATTTCAGACTTTAATATGTAGCTTTGTACCAACTTAAAAAAAATTCTAACCTAAAATAAACTGGACTACCACTCTAACCTTGATTTATGTTTAGAGCTTTTAACAAAAAGTTTGCATCTGTTACCCTTAAAGTCTTTAATTAGTAGTTGAACCGCACAAAGAATTAACATGATGTCATGTCTAGACAACATGTAAATTAATATGAAAGCAATTGATTTACAAACTCCATACTAATACAAATTAATCTGAATTAAGTTTAATCCCCAGTTATTAACTGACTGTGGCTGTTGGTAGCTGCAGAATGGTGATTTCCATCTGTGAATTTTAGGGGCAGAACTTAATCATTGATTCTGTATGGAGAAATAAAGCATAGACCATGACTGTTCCTAGCACAGAAGAGCTAGAGAAGCAAAACTGAAATATACAATTTAAAAACATGTAGGAAGCTTTTCTTAAGTGTCATAATTAACTTTTGGCAAAGGGGATGTTTCAGGCATGTTGACTCTGGCTGTGACTGGCACACCAACCCTCCTACAAAGTGCATTCATCTGTTCTGAAGAATTTGCTCTTGCTTTGAGAAAACATGAAATCAAAATTGCCAATATGTTCTTTCTTTTTTAGCAGAATTATTACAATTTACTGTGGACAGAATGCACATCATTATTAAGTGCTGATCCCTAGGAAAGATGCTTGGACTTTGGGATAATAATACCCCAAGTCTTCACAGTTAATCAACAGGTGTGTACTCTCAAACCAGAGAAGGTTATTATTCAACCATCTCCCATGTATTGGGAGTGCCAGAAAAATGTTTTATTTGTCCCATTTACCAAAAACATATTTATTTGTCTTTAAATATTATGGGTTCTCCTCTGTTTCTTTTTTTTTTTTTAAGAATTGGTTTTGTTTTACTTAGTTTCGATTTTTTTTAAAAGAAATACTTGTTCAAGTAAAATTAGCTTGTACTCATTTTAGAGTGCTAGAAACTCAACATGAATATCATCAGAATATAACAAAAATGTTGGTTTTGCTTCCATTAGCCAGTTCCCATAATTGCATTCATACTATTTTTTGGATAATTGGAAACCAAGAACAATCGTATTAAATTATGAAAAATATTTTACTCTTTTGATTTGGTGGTCATGTTCACTTAGTTTGTCAGAAAACTCTATAGCTTATGTTGGAACAAAATTCAGGAGTGTTTTATGATTATAATATGCAGAAATTTGATAATTAAAAAAGCAACTATGTCATATCAAAATGAGGGTCATTGCATTTATATAGACTCTTTTATAGACATCCTACTCATTGTCATAGAAACTGAGGCTGTCATGACCATGGTCTCTGCCTCGCATGAAGCCCTAAACAATCCTGACAGGCTGCAGCTCATTAAGGGACAGTCATTTTGTTGAAATGTCTATCAGCTCGCAGGGATGCACCAAGATGAATAGGCCCAAAACAATAGGCCCATTTGTTAGAGCAGTAGCTTCTCTCATACATGATGAGACAATCAAGCCAAGCTGCCTTTGGCACAAAGACATAATTAATCAAATGGACAAATGGTTCAAAAATTGCTCTAGTATATTCTGTCGTGGACAGAGGTTTCCATGGAAACATTGGCGTTTGCATCACAGTTAATGACCACTCTGTACAGTGAAGGCTCCCCCTTCACACACACTTCTCTACTCCCTCTCCACTACGCCTGATCTCCCCAGTGCTCCAACCATTAAAAAACACAACCTGGAGAAAAACAAACAAAACAGGGAGAACGGAGAAGCATAAAGGAGAGCCTTGAGTATCTGATTTCCCTATCAGAAAATCTAATAGTTCCATTTCAGCATTTATGAATGTGATTCATAATTGTGAATTTTGTATTGTGATTTCAATACTTAAAAATAATAAATATGTATACATATATATATTTTATATATATATATGAAACCAACCTTAAATCATGACCCATGACTTTTAACACAGTTACTTAAGTATAGTAGCTTCACCGTAGTGTTTACTGATACAACTTAGGTTACAGTAATGACTTAAAGTATATTTAAAAAATTAAACTGTAAATCTCTAAAATGTTAAATGAAAATTTAGTAAAGTCTTGTGGGAAAGGGAGGCTATATCTTCAGTCTTTGGAGAATGACACATTTATATTAGGTATGAGTATGACTGCTTTTTTGCCTTGTGTTCTGAAACATCATTGAGTGATATTTAATCAGGGTAGGGGCAACCATTACTTTGTACCTAATAAAACATATTCACTATGGGTAACTGAATCTATTTGTCTTTGAAGGTAGTTTCTTGTTATTCTATGATGGCTTTTGAGGTTTTAATCATTATTCTCCATCTTACCCCCAAAAGACAGCTTATTGAAGTATTCTTTCCAATCGCAAAAAGGACAATCTTTCAGAAATGTTCTGATGGATGCAATATTCTCCATTTTGATAGTTTAAGAAGCACAAAAATTGCTAAGTTCACACCTGTTGGGGATCATGTATAGTACTTGAAATAAGAGTTTGATTCTTTGGAAAATATATAACAGGGTAGTTTATTGAAATTTTCTTCTCAGATTGTATTTTTCCCTTTTCAATTTCTCTTATTTTTTTGGTCATTTTAAAAAATTTCATTTCTTTTCAGCGTAACAGAATTTATAGTTTTAAACCACACCCAGTGCTCCCTGCAATGCGTGCCCTCCAAAATATTTCTGTACAGGTTGCTGAATGCCATTGTAGTGTCCCTTGAGGACATGTTCCTTTCCTGATATTTAAGTTTTTATTTTTAAAAGCCTATGATAATGGTATCCTTTACTGGTGGCAAGCATGAAGAGAGAATTTTGAGGCTTTAGAGCGAGGGTGTACTCTGGGACAAGCACAGCAAAACAACTGGTGATGTTTTCAAGACTTGAAAAGAGAGGTCTCCCAGTCCTGAAAAAAAAAATCAAGAGCCCAGTCCACTATCCTGGGATAATGGTTAGTTTTATGTGTCTACTTAACTGGGTTAAGGGATGCCCAGAGAGCTGGTAAGACACTGGATCTGAGTATGACTGTTAGGAGTGTTTCTGGAACAGATTGGGATTTGAGTGAGTGAAAAAGATGCCTCTTACCAATCCACGTGGGCACCATTCAACCTCCTAAGGGTCTGGATAGAACAGAAAGGCAGAGAGGGGACAAATTTGCTCTTTTACTTGAGCTGGGACATCCATTTTCTTCTGTCCTTGGACATGGGCACTCCTGGTTCTCAGGCCTTGGGGTGTGGACTGAATTATACCAGAGGCTTCCTCGGTTCTCCAGCTTGCAGACAGCAGGTCATGGGACTTCTCAACCTCCTTAATTGTGTCAGCCAATTCCTGTAATAAATCTCAATCTCTCTTTTTCTCTCTGTCTCTTGATAGATAACCACAGATCGATAACCACTATCTATCTATCTATCTATCTATCTATCTAAATATATATCTTCTATCATAACTAATATATCCAATCCTGCTTCTCTGGAGAACACTGACATACACACTGGGCAACACAGAGAGAAAACTTCCAAACTCAACGAAGATTAGTTATGTGGTGCACTTAGGGAGGTTGTAACTCAAGACTCACAGCCTGGGTAAAGTTTTCTCTGCCTGGGCTCTGTTGGAAGCCCACTTTCAAAGAGCTATATAGTAAGGCTGAACCTTGAGTGTATCTGTAGTTACTAAGATGAATGGAAGGAAGCCCATGGACCTTTACATGACTTTCCTACATCAAACTGGTATTCCATATTTTTGTGCCATCCTAGAATCAACAGAAGTCAAATCATTACTTATATACAAAAAATATTTCTTGCACATCTAAATATGGAAATTTTATCATTATACCGAGGTTTGGCCATAGAGAAGAGTGAATGAGAACACCCTTCTTACTCCTTACTAAGGTAGAGAAAAGAACACTAATCAATGAAACTAACTAAACCAAACTAAACTAACTAAAAGAACACTAATCAATTAAACTAACTATCTGGTAAGGCTTTAAGCCATGGAATGCTTTCTTGTAAACATTTTATTGAATTCTAAGATACACACAGAAAAAATACACAACACATACATAGAATCTAGCTCAAGAATCAAGACATAACCAATATCCTAGAAGCTTCCCATTTCATTCTGCCAATTGTAACTCTACCAAGGGTAACCACTATCTAGATTTCTACTACCAGAATTTAGTTTTGCCTGTTTCAAGTTGTGGATTCTATATTTTGAGATGATATATACTCTTGGTATTCAGGCTAGAATTCTAGATAAATAAAAAATCAACAAATTGATAATAGAAACAAATGAAAGTATAGGAAAATAAATAAATTGGGGTAGTTATTTGATGTTATATGGCCAATTGCTACCAATGAGGCAATTTGATATAGCATCTGCCCAGTTTGCTCATATGAAGCACTGCCCTGGTTCACTTTATTCCATAGCAACAAGACTACCTCTATATATGGATTCATCACTGAGTGATGCTAGCTATTTATATGAGGAAGACGGTCTATTTAAGACCCAATTTCTTCAACTGTAAGAAGAATAGTAACATCATGATGTTATTAGAAAAACAATAAAATAATATATAATGAAATACTTTGAAAACTTTTGGATCCTCACAGTAAAGCTGGGGGTGAACAGGTATTTATTATATTTTTGGTGGGAATGAAAAACGATCCTACTATTGTGCAAGAGAGGGTGAAAATACCCACCACAATTATAGTTGTATTTACTCTTTGATCCAGTAGTCCTAATTCTGGAAATATATCTCGAAGAAATATTTCCCCATATATGAGATAACATAAGTAATGTACAAGGTTATTCACAGCATATTAACTTTATTAGACTGGAGATACCTGAGAGTCCAAAGGATTAGAGATACCCGCGAGTCCAAATTTTTATTTGAATAAACTATGGTGTAGTCACACAGTGGAATTCTACGCAATGAATGAGAAGACCTCAATGAAAAAAGCTTTTAGGATATATTTTAAGTGAATAAACTGATGTTTAGGATTCTATATATAGTATGCTACTTATATGTATGAAATAAGTCAAGCAGAGAGAGTCAATTATCATATGGTTTCACTTATTTGTGGAGCATAACAAATAACACAGAGGACATGGGGAGATGGAGAGGAGAAGGGAGTTGAGGGAAATTGGGGGGGGAGATGAACCATGAGAGACTATGGACTCTGAAAAACAACCTGAGGATTTTGAAGGGGCGGGGGGTGGGAGGTTGGGGGAGCCAGGTGGTGGGTATTGTGGAGGGCACGCATTGCATGGAGCACTGGGTGTGGTGTAAAACTATGAACTCTGTTACGCTGAAAAGAAATTTTAAAAAAAAGGGGAAAGCTAAGCATATATTGACATTTCTTTGTATTTGTATAAATTGTCACTGAAAAGATAAACATGAAGCTGAGAATGAGAGAAAAATAGAGCTGAATAGAAATGAAGCTGAGATGGACTTGTCTATACCTTTTTACAAATTATTTTGAAATACTTTTGCCTTACAGAAAAGTTATAAAATAATACACAGAATACCATATACCTTTCTCCAAGCTTTCCCAAATATTATCATCTCACATAGCTAAAAAAATTAACATTAGTAAGTACTATTAGTTGAAATACACATTTTATTCAGATGATGCCAGTTTTTCAATGTTTACTTTCTGTTTCAGCATCCAACCAAGAATTCTCTTACATTTACTTGTTATGACTCTTCAGTCTTCTTTAATCTGACAGGTCCTTATTTTTTCCGCCTAATTTTAGGACACTTTTGAAGAGTGTTGGTCAGGTATTTTGAAGAATGTACCTTAATTTGGGTTTCCATTATGTTTTGTTTTTTTTTCCACAACGATCTTAAAGGTATGCACTTTGGGGAAGAAAACCACAGAAAGTGAACCCTCCTTAGTACATCATTATCAGGGGGCACATGTGATAGGTCTCATTACCAGTGATGTTAATCTTGATCACACACTAAGGTGGTGTCTGAAGGTTTCTTCATTGAAAAGTCACTATTTTCCCTTTGTAATACTAAGTGTTTTAAGAAAGATAACCTTAGATGAGACTATGTAAAAATCTGTTTCTTCTTATATTGTCAACCAATTTTAGCATTCACCAATGGATGTTGACTACAGCAATTACTACCATGGTGTTCTAATGGTGGCATTTTATTTCCCTCAGTCTATGTTTATTAATTCAAATTCTTTTGTTAGGAGGAGTTGTTCCTTCTCAACCTCTTACTTATTTAATATCTTATTTATGTCAGTATAAACTCACTGTATATTTTATATGATTTAATTTTAATTCCTTTCTGTTTCTATCATTTAAACTTCCTTTAAAAAATTTTTTTAGTGGTTCTCCTAGTGTTTACAATATACATGTTAAAATTATCCAAGAACATCTTTAAGTAACAATCTACTGCTTTACATAGAGTGCAAATACATTATAACCTAGTATCCCAAATCTTCCTTTCTCTCTCGTGACACTGTTATTTATTTCACTTATTTATATAAATATCTGAAATACTACTACTGCCCAACTTGTTGTCCTTTAGATCAGTTAAGAATAAGACAAAAGAAAAGAATTTATTTTACCTTCATTTATTCCTTCTCTGATGCTCTCCTTTCTTTTATGTAAATTCAAGTGTCTGATCTATATCTCTTTCCTTATGCTTGAAAATCTTCTTTTAACATTTTTTGCAGGGCAAGTCTGCTGTCTGGGAATTCTCCCAGTTTTTCTTTATCTGAGAAAGTATTTCTTTTTTACTTTGGAAGGATAATCTCAATGGATATAGAATTCATGGATGCAGAGTTTTTTTCCGCCCCCCCAAGCCCCCAAGCATTTTAAAGATCTCATTACATTCTGGTTTGCCTTTTTTTTTTTTTTTTTTTTAATTAGAAGCCTGCTGTAATTTTTATCTTGTTCTTTTGTATGGAAAGTGTTCCCCAATAACTAGGATTCCATCAGTATCTTCTCTTTATCTTCGTTTTTCTGCTGGATTAACTCTGTGATGTGTCTTTGTGTACTGAGTATTCTATTCTCTAAACTTCTGTTTCTACAGTTTGGTATCTATCATTAATTTGGAAAGTTCTCAGCCATTATTATTTCTGCAAATATTTCTTCTGTTCCATTCTTTCTTCTCTGATATTCTAAGTATATCACAACTTTTGATATTGTTCCACAGTTCTTGGAGGTTCTCCTTTATTCCATTCCATTTCATCCCATCCTATCCTTTTTTCCTTCTTTTTGTCTCTTTGCATTGCAGTATGAGAAGTTTCTATTTACTTATATTCAAGCTTAGTGATTCTTTCCTCAACCATGTCAAGTCTACTGATGGCAGCCATCACAGGCCGTCTTCATTTCCAATACTGTTTTTCACTTCTAGCATTTCCTTTTCCTCCTTTCTTATAGTTCTCATCTTTCTGCTGACATTCCATCTGGTCTTACACGTTATCTACTTTTCCCTCGAGAGCTCTGACCATATTAGTCATTGTTACTTAAAATTTCCTGAGATAATTCCAACATCTTTTTTATATTTCAGTCTGGTTCTGATACTTGTTTTGTCTCTTCAGATGGTGTTTATTCTTGCCTTTTGGAATGCCTTGTGAATTTTGTTGAGACCAGACATATTGTACAAAGTAATAGTAACTGAGGTAAGTAGGCCATTAGTATGAGGATTTATGTTAATCTGCCTAGGTGTTTGGGTACATTGCATGTTTATTTTCGCGGTAAGCACCAGAGGTTTTGCATTATTCTGGTGATCTTGTTTTTCTTCCCTCTCGGCTTTCAGTTTCCTTTTGTACTGTTTTTAGAGAGTGTGTGTGTCTTGCAGCCCTTTTTCTTTAATCCACCTTTATTACTTCTGGAGGTTTGTTAGTATTGTGATAGGTTATGGAGAAAAAAAGGGATGTGCTCTAATCTTCTGATTAAGTGTCCATCTTTTAATGTGCCTGTCTTGGGGATTTGGCCTATGAGGTATTTCTGCTTCTCCAGGAGTAGAGCTTTGGTCACTCCTAATCACTAACTAGTCTCCTCTCCAGCTGTAATATTTCTAGTATATTTCCTCAATGCCCTTTTCTTTGTTGACCCTGCCTTAGGTGACATGGGAAGATATGATTGGTCTAGGGTGGAGTGTATATCCTTTCCTCAAACTGGGATATGTTTCCAGATTCACGCTCTAGGGGTCCTCCGTCCTGGAGATTAGGCCCTTGTTAGAGAGGAAGGGTTTGTGAGAGTTTTGCAATACCTACTACCCTCTTTCCCTGTCAGGACCAGGGAAATGGAATGGAATGGAATACAACAGAGGAGAACAAGAACTGTGGAAGAACAAGGACCAGCTCCTTAGGAGCTTTCTCTGATCTCCTAGTGAAAACCTGATGGGGTTCCTGGAGGAAAAGCCTGGGAAGGTGTGGGGGGCCCTTCTAACTGCAGCCTCGAGGAGCTTCTCACCATCTATAGTCTCTCTGCAGTCCAGTAATTCCTAATGCATACTGCATAACTGATCCTTGACTGGTAGCTCCTCCTGTCAGGAGTGTTCTCTCTCTGGATGCACCAGACTCTTGAGTTTTTGGGAATGCAGTTTGTCCTGCAACCTCATTTCTTTGGTGTGTTTGAGAAACTCACTGAATTTCAGTTTGTATAGCTTTGCTTTCTCATTGTAAGGGTAAGAGTAATGATTTCCAGTCATTTTATATGTTGGGCTAAAAACTGAAGTCTTCAGATTCATGGACATATATTTTATTGGGGGGGGTTATAACCTAATATTATTACTATTTATTTTGTTGCTTAATTATTTCAGCATTGGTCACTGAGAGCTCTTTTTAAATGTGGCTCCTGTGTCCTTGGGACATACCCCCTTTCTTTCTCCAATAGTGAGATCTCTGACTCTCATTACTAAAATGTATTCATTTGTTCAAGCCTAGTACTCATATAAAGCAGTCTGATAATATGTCCCATAGGTGCATGTGAAACAATGTTACCAACTAGAATGCAATATCCCTTTAGTTCTTTTGGCCTTAAGGCTTTGTGTTATCCAGTCAAAACACTATTTTCCAGTTACTTAGGTTGGGTTTTTCTTCCCCACTCACTTCATTGTTTTTATTTCATTGATCTGAAGACTTCTTAGTCATAGGCTGCATTCTGTTCTGGGTGACTTCTATATGCCTGTCTTCCAGTATATGGATTCTCTCTTTGGCTGTGTCCAGTTTACCATTAAGCCTATTGAAAACATTCTTTGTGACTGTGTTATGCATTTTTGGTGTTTTTATTGAAATCTTTATTATAATTTCTAAATTTAACCACCTGTCTTACATGTTGTCTACTTCTTCCTTTAAAGCCTTTAACATAATAATCATAGTTATTTAAAATTCCCTCTCAGGTACTTCTAACATCTCTATCATATTTGAGTTTGGTTTTAATGATTGCTCTGTTTCTTAGGAAGGTGCTGTCTTTTTCCTTTGTATGCTTTCTAGCTTATTCTTAAAAGTTGTACATCTTGTGTAGGACAGAAGAGATTGTAGGAAATACAATGTTTCATGCTTGGAAATGGGCATGATCTTCTTCCTGCTAGGACTTTGGTGGGGGGAGCAATTGGTTTAACCCATTAAACTTGATTTTTCAGATTTGTACCATAGGGTTCAAATTCTAATACAAGCGTTGGTGGTATAGTGGTGAGCATAGCTGCCTTCCAAATTCTAGTACAACCCTGTGTTTAGGGTAGGGGTTTTCAGAGGGCTTTCTATTTCAATGCTTGCTCCAGGCTAATCTTCCCTTCATACTGGACCTCAGTGAAGGTCTGTATTTTACAAATTACTTGTTCCTTGATGCTTCTTTTCGTGCAGTATGTGCTTGGGAATGGGGGGCCACAGGCACAGTTGTTCTCTACTCTGATTAAATCTTTGTCTTAGGCACTGTGACTCTACTTCTCGGTCCTGTAGTTTGCTTTGCAGTTTGAGTCCAGTAGATCTTTATGCCCCTCCTCCAGGGTTTCAAGTTTCTTTTTTCCTATTTCCTTTCCCTAGCTGCAGTGGGTTTTCATCAGCACCCCATGAGCACCAGGATATGCTGACCATCCCCCCTACAGGTTTAGGATTTTTAGTTTTGTAGGGAAGATAGAGGAGTAATGTCTCAGTTGAAACTTGCGAATCACCCCCACCCCCATCTCCATAGGAGCAATTTACTGTTTCCCTCCTTCAGTTCTGTACCACAAGGGAGACTTTCTCAGAAATTGACCACAATGTTCTATGAGTCCTCAATTGGCAGACCTCCAAGTATTCGCAGTTCCCAGGGCCTTCACCACTTGCCATGCACATTCATTTTCCACCATTTTCCAAAAACCCTAGCTGATTTGCCAATGAGGGACAGATAACTCCTTCTTGCTGTCCAGCCGCATCCTGTCTTGGTAAGCCACTGTTCTTATCTTATATTTCCCTGAAGCCTCCCGTCTTTTCTTAGATTTTTTTTTGGACCAGTTGACTGCCTTGCAACTTCAGCACTCCAATGGGTTCCAGAAAAGTTGTGAACTTGCTGTTGTGTGTATACCTTTTTATATCACTGTGAATTTTGAATCATGCAAATGTATATTCACAAATTTTAAAAAGGAAGAAGTGCAAAACAAAGTAGTACCTACTCAAAACTCTTGCATGTGAGAAGCAATCTGTTCACAAAAGTGTAGTAGTAGATCTTGATAGATTATTAATATAGTAACCATGCTTAACTGTATAGGAAAAGCTAATACTGAAATTCTGCATGCCTGAGTTAAACTCTAAAAATCTCACTTCAGCTAAAAATAAGAAGAATAAATAATCAGTGGAGCACATATTCAGATTAAAAGGGATGCAACGATACAATTGTTGCCATGTGGTAATGGAATTTTATGATGCCCTTTTGCTTTCAAATTTGAATTGAGCTGCACTTCTGTATTGAAACTTTATTTTTATTTATGACATAGTTATGCACTAAAAGCCTTCCTACCTTTTGTGGTAATCTTATTTGCCTAGCCATATAAATTGTTCTGTTTATTTTTTGATTTTTATTACTTTGAAGATTCTTTCATTGAACTTTGTAACTATTTTATTTATAACAAATTAGCTTTCCTTCCAGGAATTTATTATTTTCTATACACATTCACATACACTTGCAGATGATTTTATTGAAATGAGTTCATATCTATGTGTATATATTTATATATATGTATAATATATTGCATATTTTTCCTACTTATGATACATTTGAGCCACCCTGAAATTATCAAATATGTATTAATATATTTATATATATCTCTTAATAAAGTTTATCATGTGCTCAACCTCACTGTAGATGCTGGAAATTTGACAGATTTCTCTTATTTTACGAATGAAAAATGTCAATAAACAAAGCTACATATGAGGGAAGTGATTTATTCTACATTTTCTCATTGGATTGCTTGGGAGCTAAAATCAGAATACAAATATTTGATGAATAACTTTTCTGCAGTTTTCCTCTTGTCAAGGAACCGAGTAGCATGGATTCTGCAAAGCACCCTTCTCTCAGTTCTACCAATTACCTTTTGTCTTAGACCAATGTATTTACTTTATAATAAAAGAAATTTTGTTAGCATTGTGACATCCAGGGTACTGTTTAATTCCTGAATGAAAAACAAACATGCAGGATAGAATAATCAGTCCCTGCCTGCCAAGAGTTTACACTCAAGTGTTGCTGTTACAACAGCAACATCCTGTGAATCAGACCTGTGACTCCTTTTGATAGATATTCAGACTTTTCAGATTGCCTGGGGTGGGACAAAATTCTTTTCAACGGGCTGAAGATTCTGTATTGTTAGGCTAAGTAAGAGTAAAATTTGTGCTACTGCCAGAGAAGAAAGTAAGCCTGTCTATTTCCAGATTCCATGGAATACTCTATGGTCTCTTTGACTGTGGCTCTTAGATATGAAGTATAGAGAAGTCTCAGAGCTCACCAGCTGGTGAGGGTAGAGTCATCTAGAACCTTTCAGGATGGGGCTCCTTTTTGTCCAAGCCAGAAACTGAGAGTTCATTACTGAGAGACTGTCTAAATAGAAAATTAAAGAAGTATAAGCTTTGCTTTATTGAATACTTGGATTTTTTTTTTTTTTAGGCATAAGGGAAAGCAATAAAACAAAAGTAATATTCACAGAGAAAAAGAAAGAAGACCAAACCAGCTCAGATATGACAAGAAGGGAAGTTTCGATTAGGAAACCATTGTCAGTATTACAGAGCAGAGCAATTGGGATAGATAAGAATAAGCAATACACAAAGGGCGTTCATATTTTAGTAGTTTGTTATAGATTCCAAATTTTTTTAAACAATTTTATTTATTTATTTGACAGAGATTACAAGTAGGCAAGAGAGGCAGGCAGGGAGAGAGAGGAGGAAGCAGGCTCCCTGCTGAGCAGAGAGCCCGATGTGGGGCTCCATCCCAGGACCCTGGGATCATGACCCGAGCCGAAAGCAGAAGCTTTAACCCACTGAGCCACCCAGGCGCCCCTCCAAATTTTTAATCAGAGTACAGAGTTCTCTTTCAATTTAATGAAAAGGGGCAAAGTACAGTTATCTTAGGGTTGAACAGGGGTGACAAGAAAATATTTCCCCACCCCACCCCCACCCACCATTAGTGAAAGCTGCAGTAGGAAGTATGAGCTGTAGATCCAGGCTGCCATAATTAAATCTCAGTTCCACTACCTACAAGCTGTGTATCATTAGGTGTTTATTTAAGCTCTCTGACACTCATTTTTCTCATCTGTTAAATGGCAATACTATTAGTATATATCTTACAGCACCACCGTTTTGAAGATTATAAAAACATACTATTAATAAGTGTTTGCTTTAATAGGTTACTTATATGAAATCCTCACAGTCATAGGTGCCATGGAATTCAGATTGTGAAGTAATAAGGATTATATACTACATGTCACATAAAACCCATATGGGTTCTAGGGAAGCCCACATGAATAATTCTGCACAAAAATACATGAATTTTAATATTAAATAAAGAATATAAATAGCTTCTTTTTTAAAAAAAGGTTTTATTTATTTATTTGACAGACAGAGATCACAAGGAGGCAGAGAGGCAGGCAGAGAGAGAGAGGAAGGGAAGCGGGCTCTGGGCTGAGCAGAGAGCCTGATGCGGGGCTTGATCCCAGAACCCTGGGATCATAACCTGAGCCGAAGGCAGAGGCTTTAACCCACTGAGCCACCCAGGCACCCCTATAAATAGCTTCTTAAGAGTCCATTTCAGAGGTTGATGACAAATAAGATCTGGTCAGGAGAGGATTTTACCACAAGTTCCCCCAAATGTTTAGTTTTTAGAGTTTTCTGGATATAAGATTTGTCTATAAAAGAAAACAGCAGCAGCAGCAGCATTATCTAAAATTAGGTGTAAAGGGATGATATCAGGTGTCAAGTTTACTCTTGACAAGAAGGTGTCTTAGAAAGCATATGGAGTAATTACAATAATGTAGCGACTGCCTGTTTTGGTAAGTTTTGCTTTTGTATCTTATAATGCTAGCCAAGCCCCCCAGTGCAAGGTTAATAATTATTGGTAATAGCAGCATCTTTGTCTTGTTCCAGATCTTAATAGGACTATGTAATTTTCTTTATTAAATACATTATATAGCAATGTAATTTCCCTAGTTAAAGTACCAGAAGGTAGGTAAATAAATAAATAATAAAGTACCAGAAAGCTTGATGGATATTCAGTATATTAGGTAATTTGGTTTTTAAAAAAAAATCACAAAATACTCATTCACGTACTTTTTTTTTTATTAGTGGCTCTATATAATTTTGACACATTTACACATGACTTCTGTATTTTCTGAATTATTCTATACAAGAAATTAAGTGGACTTCTGGTTTTTAGTTGCATATATAAAGAGCTTGTAAGTTGCCACTCTTTCCTAACAACTATAAATTATAACGGATTTAGACTCTAACAAATCTTGAATTTATAAGAGAGGGAAGGCCATACAAATCACTGCTCAAGACTGAAGAGGCAGAAGGTGAATGAAGGGAGTTGGGGGTTATTGGAGCAGAGACTGAGAGAAGAATAGCTATGGATACCTGTGCTGAGATAGGAAAACATGAACTGTAACTGAGGAAGGGCTAGAGGCTCAGTGTAGACAAGTCTGAGAGTTAAAATCTTCCTGGGAAGATAGGGAAGCAGAGAGGTTCCCACAGTTTTGTGAGGTTGACCAGAATCCCACAGTCAATATACAGAGAATATTCCACCTTTGCTTCTGGCAAGGAGAGAGGAAATAGTTTGAACACTCCAGAACACCTTGAAATACTCCTGAACACTCTAGTCTTTTAATAAGGCCTTTCCTTAGGTAAAGCTGGTTAACTGGAACCGAAGCTGCCTGGGGTGTTATCAGCCCAAGAGACCTGGGGATGGGAAATACCAAATTCCAACTCACCCTGCTAGCCTCTCCCACATTAGGGGTGAGACAAACCTGAGAAACACTTGTGAAGCTCACATTCCAGAGGCAGAGACTCACTAAAAGCCTGGGACTTAACCACGGACTACAGAACACTTCCATTCCCCATACCTCACCACCATATTGCCAATGGTCTATTTACAGCAGTTCCTTTTACCTGTTTTATCATGGAGAGCTATAAAAAAAAAAAATTATGACGTATACCTAATGGCAAAAAACACCATTCGAAGTGACAGAGCAAGCTTAGGAACCAGACATGTTGGGATTATCAGACCAGGAATTTAAATCAACTATGATTAATATGCTAAGGGCTCTGTGGATAAAGTAAACAGTATGTAAGAACAGATGGGCAATGTAAACAGAGATTTGGAAATTCTAAGAAAGAGTCAAAAAGCAATGCTGGAGATAAAACCACAACAAAAACAAACAAAAAACAAAACTGCTCTAACAGAAATGCAGAATGCCTTTGATGAGCTTATTAGTAAACTGGACACTAATACATCTGACTAAAGAATCTCTGAGTTTGAGGGTATCACAATAAAAACTTCCAAAACTAAAAGCAAAGGGAAAAAGACTGAAAAACCAACCAACCCACCAATCAACCCACCAACCAACAAACAAAAAAACCAACCTCAGACTATCCAGAGACTGTGGAATAATTACAAGAGGTATAACATACAAGTAATGGAAATACTAAAAGAAGTATCTGAAACAATGACTGAAAACTTCCCCAAATTAATACCAGATACCAAATCATGGAGCTAGAAAGCAGGATAAATGCCAAAAACTACATTAAGGCATATCATATTCAAACTACAGAAAATCAAAGATACAGAAAAAATTCAGAAAAAAGCCAGAGGAAAAAAAAATCTTAGTCTATAGAGGGACAAAGATAAGAATTACATCCAACTTCTCAGAAAATCACGCAAACAAAAGAGTGGAGTGAAATATTTAAAGTGTTGAGGGGAAAAAAAACCCATCAATCTACAGTTTTGTACCCTACAAAATTACCTTTTAAAAGTGAAGAAGAAATACTTTCTCAAACAAAAATTAGAGAAATTCATTGCCAGCAGACCTGCCTTGCAAGAAATATTAAAAATACCTTAGAGAACTGGTATTTCCCCCAAACAAGCTTAAAGCAATGCCTACAGAACAACTTATACACAAATGTATAAGTTTTATTCATAATTATCAGAATTGGTAGCAACCAAGATACCCTTCATAAGATGAATGGATAAATAAACTGTGATACATCCAGACACCAGAATATTTACTGCAAAAAGATCAGTGGTTTCTAGAACTTAGCGGGGAGTGAAGGAGAAATAAGCAGAATACAGATGATTTTAGGCTCTGAAACTATTTTGTATGATAATATAATGATGGATATATGCATATACCTACATATGTATAATGGTGGATACTATACATTTGTACAAAATCATAGAATACGCAATACCAAGAGAGAATCATAATGTAAATGGTGGGTTTGGGTGATAATTATGTGTCAGTGTAGGTTCACAGATTGTAACAAATATACTACTCTTATGGGCAAATGCTTATAATGAAGGAGGGATGGGGTACGTGGAAAATCTCTGTACCACTGCTCAATTTTTCTACGAACCTAAAACTGCTCTATAAAAGTTTAATTTAAAAAATCACAAAGTATTTTTAAAAACTGTCAAGTTCAACACTTTCAAGATCAGAAACTGTTGTTCTGAAAAATACACAGGTAAGAAAATAAAAGGCTAAAAAGAGTTGGGGAGAAAATATTTGCAAACCATAGATACAAAGAGGATTTGTATCTAGAATATGTAAAGAATCATTTCAACACAATATTAAGATAACCAAATTTAAATTAGGCAGGAGACTTGAAAGACATAAAAAATATACAGATGGTAAATAAACATATAAAATGTTCAACAGCATTAGTCACTAGAGAAATGCACATTTAAAATCATGAGAATACTACATAATTGCTAGAGTGATTAAAGTTTTTTTTAAGATTTTATTTATTTATTTGACAGAGAGAGAGCAGAAGTAGGCAGAAGAGAGGAGAAGCAGCCTCCCTGGGGGCTCAAGCCCAGAATCCTGGGATCATGATCAGAGCCAAAGGCAGCTGCTTAACTGACTGAGCCACCCAGGCACCCCTAGAATGATTAAAGTTTAAAAGACTGATAATACCAAGTGAAAATGTGAATCTACAGGAAATCTCAAACATTATTAATGGGAATATAAAATAATGTCATTGCTTTTGAAAAAAACTTTTTGATAATTTAAGTCATATGTAACACTTACACATGACCAAGTAATTTAAAAAAAAAAAACAACCAAAAAAACCCCCTATATTTCCACCCAACATCTTCTATCTGAATTTTTAAAGAACTTTATTCAAAATAGCCCAAACTAAAAATAACCCGAGTGTTCATTAAATAGCTAATGGATTAACACATTGTGGTATATTCACACAAAAAAATACTACTCAATAGTAAAAGAATATGAACATAAGGGAATAATCTATTATATATACAATATTGCAAATTAATTTTAAAGCATTATGCTAAGTAAAAGAAGCTAGGTACAAACACCACATGTTGTATGATTCCATAAACTACAGTGTAATATGTAAAGAAAAACAATTATCTAAGGACACCAAAGAATGAGCAAAGCAGGCTGATGTTACAGGTAAGTCAACACTTGTTAGAAGAGAATAATCCTAGGTAAGCTTTCTAGTTTTACCACTCAGAGCCTGAGGGCAGACACCATTAGTGCAATGTTGTGCAACTACAATAAGGAAGTGATAAGACTTTTTTATTAGACTGATGAACAAAGAAGGGCAGAGTCTGGGACAACTACACACCTGAAAAATTAAGAGGGGGCAGAGAGGAGTTGGGGGAGGATCTCTAAAAAGAGAGATAAGGTAGAAACACGACATTATACCTAAATATCTGGCTGAACTTGCCATGCACCACATGGAAAAAATTGTAGTGTGAGTTCTGTCAAACTGAACACTCAAAAAAAATTTTTTTTGAAAATATATAACCTAATCCAGAATCTCTAAATATAATTCATACCCAGAACACAAATCCAAATTACACAAATTTCAATGAAACAGAAAAATGCCACACTCAAAGAAAAAAACAATCAATGAAGACAAAACTAGAGATGGATCAAGATGTTGGAATCAGAACAGATTTTAAAGAAGCTACTGTAATTATCTTCATTGATATGGAAATACATTGATGATGAATAAAAAGACAAATCTCAGCAAAGGAATAGAAGCTGTAAAAGAAGAATAAAAAAGAAATTAAAAATTGAAAAACACAATCTGAAATAAAAATTTCACCTAACGGGATTAACAACATATTGAAGATAAAGTAAATAAACTTTAAGACAGATAAAACATTAGATGCGAGAGACAATTAAATGCAAAAAATGAACAGACTCAGAAAAACTGCAACAATTGAAGATGGTCTAACATATACGCAGTGATAGTACCAGGAGAGAAAAAACCAAAGGGACAGAATAAATGTATGAAGAAATGTTGCTTATTTCTCTAATTTGGTGAAAAACATAAATGTACAAATTCAAGCTCATTGGAACACAAGCGTAGTAAATACAAAGAAAACAGCACCTACGCATATACAGTCAAATTTATGCTTAATTTGAAAGTTTTGAAAGCAGCTAGAGAAAAACAACATATTAAACAACATACAGAAGAACAAAATTTACTTGAGGTCAGTCAAGGTAACTCTTAAATCTCCACTAACACAGAAATCTCCTAACACAGAAATATCAGAAATATTAGAAATTTTGTAGATATTTACTGAACAAATAAGAGATTTATTGAGACATCCAAATGAAGCTATTAATTATTTCAGTCAATGTGGGTAGTGGAAAAAGCACTATACTTGGGGTAAAAGATCTCAGTTAAGGTTCACATCGTCTATCAAGTAGCTGAGATTCTGAACAAGTTTGTTATACTCTATAAGTCAAATCTGCTTATCTTTAAAATTGAAATAATTGCTCCACAAGGTTATTGTGAAGATGACATAAAATAACCCACATGAAGAGGTGCTGGGTGGCTCAGTCTGTTAAAGGGGCTGCCTTCAGCTCAGGTAGGATCTCAGGGTTCTGGGACCAAGCCCTGCATTTGGCTCCCAGCTCAGTGGGGAGTTGGCCTGTCCTTCTTCCTCTGCCCCTACCCCGCCCCACCCTGCTTGTGTGCCCGCACTCTCTCCCTCCCTCTCAAATAAATGAAATCTTGAAAAAAAGATGATCCATGTGAAAATGCCTGTTTTTAACATATAGAAATTATAATATTTATAATATAAAAATAATTGTCCAATATAAAGGCAAATTACCTGTTGACATCTGCAAAATTACTTAAATCTTTAAAATCTTGTCCATATGTCCTCTCACTCCCCAGCATTGTGACAGAAATTTTAATTTAATGCTTCTAGTTATTGATTTTCTACAACTGACCATCCTCCAGAATTCCCTTAAATGAACTTTTAAAAGTATTTATTATATTAAGATTTCCAATAAATTGAAATTAATTTTCCTTAAAATTATTTGAGAATTTTATTTGCATTTGCCATTCATTCCATCCCATTAAGCATCACTATCTAATATCTACCTCCAAATAGCTACTAGTATTTTTAACATTTGTACCATAATAAACTTTGATGGTTTAATAGTTGTAAAAGTATACTGCAATGTTCAGCTGTACTGGTACTGCATATATATATATATATATATATATATATATATATACACACAAATGTACATTTTTTATCTAGTAAGATTAAATTTATTTGAGGTAGGCTGTTTTATATAGAAATATCTCAAACATATAGTAATATGTTTTCCTCTTTTATGGATTAATATTTCCAAAAAGAGATACTTTATTTGACAAAGTTCTGAAACAAACTACGACCTCCTACAAAACTGAAGTGGTCGAAAAGACAAAATATTACTAAATCACCAACAATACTATGTTTTTATCCCCTGGAATCTGGAGATTAAGAAAAAAAAAATACACTGTACTCTAAACCATGTTAGGTTGGGATTATTATCCTAATACTGTGAAGAAAATTTTCATTAAGTCACGGATTTTTATGTGTGAAGTACAAGCAGAGAATTATCTTTATGAAATGGGAGAAAATTGCAACTACTTTTCAAATGTAACCTTGACATTTTGAAAAGTGCAGTAATGGATCTGTCCCCATGGAGACAAATATTTTACCCTTCATTTCTGCACCAAAATTCAGCACATTATACCCAGATCTGATCTCGTCTCTGTGGTCTGTCTTAGGGGGGTTATATGCTTATAAAGATATGTCCCAATTAACAGCAAAAATTAACTGAATGTTTCTGTTCTCCACCCTTTCAACTGATACTGACACTAATTTTTTTTTTAAACCTCAGGTTTTTCAAGATAAAAATCTGTTTTTATGCAGTAAACTAGATGATTCAGTCAAAAGAAAAAGTTTGTGAGAACTTCAAAGCAACCACAATCCCTGGGACTGAAAATTAGACCCTATGTTCCCATTTACAGAAATAAACATTACTTACAAATATCCAGAGTTTGCCTTCATTTTATCCATTATTAATGATAAGTGGAAGAAATGTTTAATTCACAAAAATCCACCACTACATATGTCATTATTTTATTTTTTTCTCCTCTTTGCATTGAGATAATATATACAAAAGTGCTTTACCTGGTACCTAAAATAAATTAGTTGTCCCATAATGTGTTCATTTTGGTCTTTTAATTGTTATGTTTCATTCATTTTTCCCTTTACACCTTGAAAAGATACTAATTAAGAAATTCCAATCAATACAATCAAACAGCAGACCTCATGTTTATTATCTGCAGAACTTTCTAAATCTCTAGAACAAAAACAAAACTTTTTTTTTTAGAATTATTATTTTTTTAAATTTATTTATTTGACAGACAGAGATCACAAGTAGGCAGAGAGGCAGACAGAGAGAGAGGAGGAAGCAGGCTCCCTGCTGAGCAGAGAGCCAGATGCCAGGCTCCATCCCAGGACCCTGGGATCAGGACCTGAGCCGAAGGCAGAGGCTTTAAATTTAACCCACTGAGCCACCCAGGCGCCACCCAAAAACAAAACTTTTTAATGAATCTCATCCCTGGCAAATTCTTACTGATAATTTCGTACATGTGACTCATCAAAATTTTGCCTCTGTGTATGCTGAGGAATAGAACTTAGATTTTTGTCACTATGCCAATGTACTCAACTTAAGCATTCTCTCTTCTCATATTTCAATGTTGTTGTCTATCACGGTGTCTGAGGACCTGGCCTTTGAATGCACTATAGAACTTGCTTTCAATGCAAATACAGTAATTTCATTTCAAGACCCTATCAAAATATATCTAAACAGCAAAATCACATAGTTAACCCAATCTAATTCAATAACTTACTCATTTTAGGGTTTTATTTTTTCATAATCACTTTATATTTTTACTGTCTGTATGGAATTTTGCCTTTATGTACCTCCATTTCTACAGTAGGCATATCAAACATTATGAACACAGTTCACTTACAAAGGCAAAAACTTCCTGATAATTCATTTCATGCATTACTGTTTTTAAGCAAATTGATTTTCCTCATGGAAAATTTTAACACATAAAATTACATAGTGCATTTGTTTGTTTACTTACTTGCTGTCTATCTTCTACACTAGAATATCAAATTTATGAGGGCAGGAACTGTATTTCTTTGCTGCTATATCTTCATTTAATACAGTACCTAGCACACATCAGATGTACAATAAATATTTGTCGGATGAATGAGAAAATAAACAAAAGCACAGTGAATGTCTGTACTTGTTCAATCTTATGGAGCGTCAGGAATTTACACTATTAGGTGGGACAGGATGGCTCAAATGGAATGGAATTGAGTATTTTGCTTCTCTTAGGTCATTTAGGCTCTGTTAAAG
This sequence comes from Mellivora capensis, assembly GCA_004024625.1. Classification (NCBI taxonomy): domain Eukaryota; kingdom Metazoa; phylum Chordata; class Mammalia; order Carnivora; family Mustelidae; genus Mellivora; species Mellivora capensis. The sequence continues at coordinate 22,125 of PISX010009727.1, read as the reverse complement.
GACCAGAAGGTTGGGGTGTGGTTAAATCCTCCTGAGGGCTAACATTGTGAAAAACAGAATATACATGGTTTCCAAGAGATCACCTGGTAAAACTTCATGAGATAAATGTGTGTGTGGAGGGGGGGCTATGACTGGATCCCCATGGAGTTTTTGTCTCTTAGACTTGTCCATACTGAGCTTCTAGAAGTTGTCAAAGTTCAGCTTTCTCTACCCCAGTACTGCTCCTAGTTTTCTGCCAGTGGATTTTTGCCATAGTAATCTATGATTCTCTATATTCACCTGTCTTTCCAATTCTAGGGACAGCAGTTTTCCTGGTAAACTCACTTCTCTCAAAGATCTCAGAAAAGCTGTTGACTTTTTAGTTTGTTCACTTTTTTACTTCTTAGAATACAGTGGCAACTTCCCAACTTCTTATAAGGATGAACAAGAAACTGGAAGTCCAACTATAAGAAATCTATGCCAGACTGACAATCAATTTCTCCTATTCTTTTTTCTAGAAGTTTTATAATTTGGGGTTTACAGTTAGGTCTGTGACTCATTTTGAGTTTGTTTTTGTGTATGATGTGAGGTAAAATTTGAGATTCATTTTATTATTTGTATGTGGCTAGCCCATATTTTCAGCATAATTTGTTGAAAAGATGATCTCTACCCCCACTGAATTGCCTTGGTAACTATGTCAAATGCCAATTGGCTTTATGTATGTGGTTCTATTTCTGGTCTTGCTATTCTGGTTCATTCACTTTTATCTTTATCTTTTTTTTCCCCTTTTAAGATTTAATTTTTAAGTAGTCTCCATATCCACCACAGCACTTGAACTCACAACCCTGAGATAAAGAGTCACATACTCCACCAATTGAGCCACCTGGCACCCCTCATTCATTTTTGTCTTAACTTTATGCTAAAGCTACACTGTCGTGATTTTTGACCTTTATAATGAATTTTGAATTTAAATGGTATAAATCTCCAAAGTTGTTCTTATTTTTCAAAATTATTTTGGTTATCCTAAGTTCTCTTCATTTCTGCATGTATTTTGAATGAACTTTTCAGTTTCTATAAGGTGTCTGTTCTGAATTTGACTGAGACTGATTTAATTTATAGATAAATTTGGGGACAAAGTACATTTTAACTGATTACTTTGGTCTGTTAGACACTTCTTTTTAAGCTTTGTAGGGAAGGTCTAAAATAGCCTTTATAGATAGTTCATTCCAGCTTAAAAAAAAAAAAAAAGCATTTCCGTGTCTCTCCTGAATACCCCAGTTATCCAAATGACTTCCAGGTCTGTGTGATCTCTGAATTATCCAGCATAGAGCTCCCGAGAATTTTCACCTCCTTAGCCTGATGAAGATTACTCCTTTGTGTGCACAGATTAATAGGCACCCACAATTCAAAAGGATCCCTCTGCCTACCTCCATCCTTTATAGTATTCTGCCTTGCATGACCAGCTGGCTCAGTCTTCCACAAAAGTAATTTCTGTTTTCTCAATGCAACAAGACAACAGTTACCATTGGATTTCTCCTCCCAGTGCCATGATCCAGAAAGTGTTTTTAGATAGCAAGTGAGGTAACCATGACTTTCACCTCTTTGTTTTCTTGCCTTATGTGTCACACTCCCATGTTCTGTTTTCCAATTTCTGAAAACAACTCTTTTATTTGTGTTATCTGGTTTTTAATAGCAGAAAGGGATATTTGGTTCCAGTTACTCTAATATGGATAAAACTTGAACTTGTGAATATTTTAAACAAAAATTCTCTTCTCTGCTTTTGTTTATACAATAATACATATGAACATTGATTCGTATGGAGGCTTTGTAAAATATTGTTATGTGGAACCTTTCCTCCATCTGTTTTTCTTTTTCCTTTTTTTTTTTTAACATTTCTCCCACAGAAGCAACTTTTATTGAATCATATGCTTCATGGTACCCCATCATCATCCCGTTAAGGGTGATTATTGCTAAGTACTCTAACGACACCACATCTCGCTAGCTTAGCAGCCTAAATGATTCTTTCTCATCTAGTCATAGTCCAGTGTGATGAGCCAGGCAGACTCTCCGTGGTAAGTCAGGTATCCAAGAGGTTTTCATCTGCGATGCTGAACTCACAAGCAGAAGAAAAGAGAACAAAGGGGTGATTATGCACAAGGTGTAATGATTAGGCTAAAAGTGCTGTTTTTCATTTCATCATTCAGAACTCACTTACATGGTTGCAGCCAACTCATATGGAGTCTAAAAGACAGTCTTCCATTGTGTTCACAGGAGGCAATGGTGTCAGTGAATAATGACTCAGTCTTTGCCACAAATGCTAACTCATGCACAATTTCTCTATTATTTATTTTATGTTATTTCTCCCTATCTCTGATTACAAGGCCCATTATCAACCCATCAACATAGGCAATACTTGGTGGGAATACTCTGGTGGATTTCTTTTGCTACGACTTTTATTCAAAACTTTGAGTTTTATATATATATATATATATATATATATATATATATATATATGTTTAAATCATGTTGTGCCTAAGAATTGTTTTTACTTAATAATATTATTTAAAATTTATTTCTTTTATCATATGTATCTATCTCTATAGAATACTAGAGATTTAAAATTTTCAATTTTCAATTACTTAGTATCTTAACTTGAGATTCTGATTTAGTAATTATAAGGAAAACATTCAATAAAAAAGGAAAAATAAGGGGCACCTGGGTGGCTTAGTGGGTTAAGCTGCTGCCTTCAGCTCAGGTCATGATCCTGAGGTCCTGGGATCGAGCCCCTCGTCAGGCTCCCTGCTCAGTGGGGAGTCTGCTTCCCTTCCTCTCTCTCTGCCTTCCACTCTGCCTGCTTGTGTTCTCGCTCTGTCTTTCTCTGTCAAATAAATAAATCTTTAAAAAAAGGAAAAATTAATCAAAATACTAAACAGGCAGACATAAAATAAAATAAAAAAATTTAAAAAACCAAAAAGCAAAAATAAGCTTTCAACAGAACTGAGATTCATAGCCATGATAGAGACACAGTGATCTAGTTTTCACAGCTTATTAGAAACTATATTAAGAACTGTCATTATTATTTATAATCTCAAAGACTCCAAATTCTGCTTATTTCTTCCACTTGTATCTTACTTTCCCCAAATTATTTTATAGGGATCTGTATGATCTATTGATCAGACAACACTCTATGTCCAAAATATCCCTTAATATTTCTAATAATGTTCTAAAAATAAAAACAAAAACAATGTACTCATAAACATCATTTGAGAATCATAAATTTATGACATTTCTCTGCACACATATGTACATATACATGCATACTATATATTCATATTCTTATAAAAACAAGAATATAAAATGCATATACAAATTGAGAAACAAACCATGAAGATAGTTTACAAATAAGGAATTGTTCAAATCAGTTAAAACTGTCCAATTTTTCATAAATTTCTAGTTAGCCTATTAGCAAATTGGAGGTTTTTTTGAATGCCTAATTATCTCCTTAGAAAGTATATATCTCTTCTAGCCTCCAAAGGTGACAGACAGGACCAAAACAGGGAATATTATTGGTAGAATGGTATCAATGAGTTCTGAGTTCCAAGGTTGGAAAGTAAACTAGAGAGTTCCAAATGTGGAACTCCTGAAAAGTCAGAGAAACAAGTTAAACAAAAAAGCAACTGGAAAGGGATGTAATGTCTTAAAATTTGTTCATCACATGTATGATGTCTTTAAGTATGCAGGTTTTGTTGTGCTAAAAAAGTTCCCCCTTATGCCTAGTGTTTTAAAAGTTTGTAATCATTGAAAATATTGAACTTTATAAAATGTCGTTATGGGGTCTGTGGGTGGCTTGTAGGTTAAGCATCCATCTGCCTTTGGCTCAGGTCATGATTTGGGAGTCTTGGGATGGAGCCCCATGTAGGGCTCCCTGCTTAGGGAGTCTGCTTCTCCTTTTCCTCTGCCCCTCACCCTGCTTGTGCTTTTTCTCTCTCTCTCAAATAAAATCTTTAAAAAAATGTTGTTATGACATCTATCAAGATACATAATTATTTTTTTTTTAGTGCAGTGACACATTGCCTGATATTCTAATGATAAATCATCCTCGAATATTTGGATTAGATCTTTCTTTAATGTAATGTGTCATTGTCATCTATTTTACATAGTAAACATACTATTGAATTTATATTATTTTACTGGCCTTTTCCTTTATTACAAATTTTCTGATTACCTTTATACTGTTGGACCGATTTCATTGTATAGGCTATCTCAAATCATTTTTTGGATCAGGTGGGGTAAAAATAATCACACATTTATGGCACCAGAAGTGTAAACAGAAGAGCAACTTTGATTCTCATGCTTCCATCAATGAGAAAAAAGTTACATTTGTATATATACATAGATATACATATTTATGTAATTATGTATTTATTTGTACCCATATGAGATGTTACTATCAGTATATTGAGCAGTGTTTTTTTTTTAAGATTTTATTTATTTATTTGACAGAGATCACAAGTACGCAGAGAGGCAGGCAGAGAGAGAGGGGGAAGCAGGCTCCCCCGCTGAGCAGAGAGCCCGATGTGGGGCTCGATCCCAGGACCATGGGATCATGACCTGAGCCAAAGGCAGAGGCTTAACCCACTGAGCCACCCAGGCACCCCTTGAGCAGTTATTCTTAACCACTCCTTAGGGCATGCCTCCTTGTTCTACTGATATGACTCATGATTACCTATTAAGAACAGTGAAGGCAAGGACGTATGAAATTGAGAAGAACTGGCTTACAGGGAATTGCTCTTCAGGATTAATGTGAATAGCAAGAAGATACCTGGATTTAGGGCAAAGGAGGTAGAAGGTGAGTGGCTAAGCTCCTCAGTTTTCTCCCATGCCATGTGCAATTGAGTTTAGTATAATTTCTAGTTGAAATTTAATTTCTAAATGCTATCTTTATTAAAATATGAAACAATCAGGGTAACACAAGAAGTGAAAATAGTACAGGTGCTTAGCTATGTTTTAACCTCTCTATACATATCTATTTCTGCTGTTGGGCTCTAGACTATATTCCTTCAGTATAGAGACACAGAGAGAGAGAGAGTAGCAATGCTTTTAAGTAAAAGGGTGGAGAAATAATCCTAATTGAGAATATCTTCTACCCTTCTATCGGCAGAAGGTCTCAACGATTAGCCTAGCATCTTATGCAGTAAAACACCAGGTGCACAAGGTCAAATAACATTATTGATTATATATAATTATATATATTTTTTCTATTTTTATGACTGCCAATCAGAAAATTACTTCTCAGCCTATCTGTACATTTTAACACATATTAGATCCCTAATCTGGGGATGAGATAAATGACTGACCCATCTGACTCAACAGTAGCATCAATTTCTATCACAGTAATCATAAGCTACGTAGTATATGGGGGGCTATCTACTTCAATTATTTCATAATCTTTGTTCTAGGTTGAGTTCTGTCCCCTACACACTACAAAAAAGTTTGTTGGAGTCATAATTTCCAGCACCTCAGAAGGTGATTCTGTTAAGGAAATAGGATCTTTACAGAGTTAAGTTAAAATGAGGCCATTAGGCCCTAATCCAAAAGAACTATTATCCTGATAAAAAGGGGAAATTTAGACAGAAAGACAGATACACGTAGAGGGAAGATGATATTAAGAGACATAGGGAGAAGACAGCTACTGAAAAGCCAAGAAGAGAGGTCTTGAACAGCCTCTTATTTCATAACCCTCAGAAGGAATCAATCCTGCCAACACCTTAATTTTAGATTACCAGCTTAAACTCTGAAACAGTATGTTTCTTTTGTCTAAGACATGCAATTTGTAGTACTTTGTTATGGCATCCCTCCCTAGCAATTAATTGACCCTTGTATTGTTACCAAATGAGATTATTAGACAGTACAGGAAGTCCAAAGTGAATTCACCCAGTCTTTCCTATACCCTTTTGATACCAGGAAAACTTATACTCATGACCCTTGATATGGCAATGTGATGGCTTTGGGTATGGTGGTAGGATCTATGAAATTTTGTCATGTGTGTGCTCCTTGTCACAGATGTCACTTGCCTATAGAATTCTTAATTACCTAAATACTTCTCAATAAAGCAGTCTGTGCCAGGGTATAGGAGTCCTAGACTGAAGTCTCAGTGTATTCCATTCTGAGCATTAAGTCAATAGAAAAGCCAAGTCTGAATAGTAAACCCAGGAAGCAAGTCAATGAGCATAGGCAGCCCCCAAAGTTAGGCAGATCTCTGTGATGAGTGGTGATGGGAACTGGGCAGCAACAGGAAGTGGCTGCAGAGAGACTGATCCATCTTGTCTCCCTGGGTGAATTTTGATTATGAAATACATCTTTCATGCCAACATATGAAAAGCATATGCAAGATTTGATATCCTCCCCTCAATAAAACACTAGAGAAGCACAACAGTACAATTGAATCTGTTGCAAAGAACATCAAAATGGGAATTGAGAGGCTTGATATTAGAGGTTTTGTGCCTTGGGACTGCCAGTGTAAGAGTCATCCTGATCCAGGCCTACAAGTAAAGAAACACACCCCATCTGTATTCCATCATCAAGAAGAGTAGCACTGCTACCCCTGAAGCTAATAATACACTATATGTTAACTAACTTGAATTTAAATAAAAGAAAAAGAAAAGACTTCTATTCATGGAAGAAGATGTTAGTTGAAAGATGCTTTCAAAGAAGGAAGGAAGGAAAGGAGGTATGGAGGGAGGAGGGGGTGGAAGGAAAAGGAAAGGAAAGAAAAGAAAAAAGAAACAGAAGCACTGAAAGATGCTATTAAATAATATTCAGGCTTAGGGCTCTAAGTGTATCTTTTTTGCAGGTAATGCCCGCCAGAAGACCCTGGTATATAAAAGTCTTGGGAAAAGCATCTATGGCTCCTGATCATATTAACTCATAATATTCTTTAAATGTTATGACCTTTCAAGTCTGAAGATTCCATAAATGCCTAAGAGACTGCACCAACCATTCTAGATCACCAGAACCTGCTGAATAAGACACAGAGAAGTGACAATCTTGAGGCTGTGAAAGAACTCCTTAACACAAGTGTTAACTCCTTAACAAATGTGCTGAGATAGCACACTTGATATCCAGAAAAAATCTCATGGCTCATACTCTTGTTAACTTTTTATCCAATAGTTCAAGTTATTTGTGAACTACTTTGAAATGTCAGAATATAAATGTGCAGAAGACAGTGTAATGGAGGTCAATGGCCTAAATTTTCTTCCATTTCTACAGTTTCTTACATAGTATCAGAAGCCATTATCAGATGTAAAAGGACCGTAGTGATAGTAAAGATATAGAACCAGATGTTTACTTGAGGTTGAACAGCAGATAAAAGATTTGAAACAGGGTCAAGGTTGTTTGGGAGTGAGAACAAACAGCAGGTACAGAGAAAGGAAGACAAGTCCAGGGATTTGCTGGAACCAACCATGAACATCCACCGTTACTTTTCTAATTCAATGATTGCTAAAATATTTGAGGTCCACTTAAACAAATTAAAGAACAGACATTTAGATGGGATTAGATTCTATTATATGCAGCTTTCTTGCATTCCCAGCTACTGTGTTTGTATGAGAAGATAGTTATATTTGATGCTTCTCTAAAGAGTAGTAGGTTCTGGGTGCCTGGGTGGCTCAGTGGGTTAAGCCTCTGCCTTTGGCTCAGGTCCTAGATCTCAGGGTCCTGGGATCGAGTCCTGCGTTGGGCTCTCTGCTCAGCACAGAGCCTGCTTCCTCCTTTTACTCTCTCTGCCTGCCTCTCTGCCTATTTGTGATCTCTCTCTGTCAAATAAATAAAATCCTAAAAAAAAGAGAGAGAGAGAGAGGGAGTAGTAGGTTCTGGTGGGGAAGGGTGGTTAATAAATACTCTCATCCATGAATATAACACCAGAATTAAGTATGTCTTAATTCTGTGAAAGACAGAGTATAGCATAGGATGTAGTTTTCCAGAATTGAGTTTACTGGTTCAATCTGGCTGTCATAGTGAAGGTGACAGACAGAGGTTGGAAGGAGACAGGTAAGAAAGATTTTTGTATAGTGTTCTTCAGAGTCAGGATATGAATTCAGGATGCTTTCAGACACGTAATGTAGTGAAGGCTAAAACTCAGGATGGGAGTAAGTCTGTCTGGGTTTGAATCCTGGCTGTGAAACTCACTACAGAAACAATAATGTAAATTAAAAAAAATCATAGTATTCTGTTGAGTGAATATAACACAACTTATTGATCTACTCCATGTCGATGAGCAGAGTTGGTTCCAGCTTTTGCAGAGTATTGATAAGAACACTAATATATACATGGGCATATGAACACTTTTTGTTTTGTGTTTAGAAGAGCAATTCTCAACTACAGAAAACAGAGAGTATAGAGAAGAGTGGTTACAAGAGGGGAGGTTGGTGGGAAGATGGCTAAAATAGGTGATGGGGATGAAAGAGCATACTTATCATACTTATCACGATGGAACACTGAGTAACATATAGAACACTGAATCACTATGTCATACACATAAATCTAATAGAACACTATATGTTAACTATACTGGAATTAAAATTTAAAAATTTAAAAATTTAAAAAGAAGAGGAATTCTGTGATAAGAGGGTATATATAATTGATGGATCTAACCCCAGTGCAGGACTGAAGAATTACTTCAGTAAACTATGACATTAGGTTGAAACATCCTAGCTCTGTTACTTCTGACTTTGACATGATGTCTCTTCTTTATCTAGTTTTTCTAATTCTCAATCCATATGTATGGACTTGCCTGTCATTCTTTCTTTCCTAATAATTATCTCTTTGCAAACATGCAAATACTAATGACAAATCCTTGACTAAGATCTTAATATTTTGTTGTTCATCATCAAGTCCTACTTAAGTTTCATTTTTTTTTAATGCCAGCCCTGATGCAGTTATTATAAGAAGTCACTACTCCCAACTGTTCCTTGCATCCATTTTCCTGTGGCCACCTCGTATGTGTCTCCTTATTTTATTATGGTTTGGTGTTGTTGTTATTGTTTTTACCTGGGCCCTGGCCAGCATCTGAGGACCTCAACTCCAGGACCATAACTAATATATTTTAATATTCCAGCACCAAGTAGGCAGAATGTATGACACATTGAAGATAATAAATACCAGTCACAAATACATGAATAATTAAGCATATATCTCAATTTGTATTAACTGGGTTTGTTGTTTAAAATATTTTATTTATTTATTTGACAGAGAGAGAGAGAGATCACAAGTAGGCAGAGAAGCAGGCAGAGAGAGGGGGAAGCAGGCTCCCCAGTGAGCAGACAGCCTGATGCGGGGCTCAATCCCAGGACCCCAGAATCATGACCTGAGCCAAAGGCAGAGGCTTTAACCCACTGAGCCACCCAGGTGCCCCAGACTGGGTTTGTTGTTTAAGCATGGAATTTCCTCTTTTTCTCTATTATAATTAAACTAATCTTTTTGTTTTTGTCTCCTATACTTTTCTGTTATACATAAGGCCCGCTACTTTGTCAATTTTTTAAAAACAGATCTTATTCTGTTGACTAGTTACTGAGATACATGTATAGATGAGGAGGCATTGGTATTAAGGGTATGTTTCTTTTAGAGAATCTTATAAGAGATAAAGCAGTTCTTCCAGCTTCATAGTGTATTACTTAGGCTAAGTTTTATTGCACTTCTTCACTCATTCACATATTAGTTTTTAGTTATTTGGTTTATTACTACTGCAAAAGCCCTTTTTATTATATTAATACCAAGATTTCTGTATCTGTGATTTAAAAACAATGAAGATAGGGGCACCTGGGTGGCTCAGTGGGTTAAAGCCTCTGCCTTCGGCTCAGGTCATGATCCCAGGGTCCTGGGATCGAGCCCCGCATCGGGCTCCCCTTTCTCTCTGCCTGCCTCTCTGCCTGCCTCTCTGCCTACTTGTGATCTCTGTCTATCAAATAAATAAATAAAACCTTTAAAAAAATGAAGATATGAACATAAATTTCAATCAAACTTACCCACATATTTAATTTAGTTAAGACTTCTGGTTATTGCATGTTATCAGGGATAGGTCTGAAATTGAAACTGACTGGAGTATAACATACTCCCACCTCTTCAGAATCCCCAGTGGGAGCAAAAAAGCAAAGGCTCAAATTAACTAAACGTGTATAAAGAAGTAACACAAAATCTATAAAGAACTTATCAAACTCAACACCCAAAAACCAAAAAATCCAGTCAAGAAATGGGCAGAAGACATGAACAGACATTTCCCCAAAGAAGACATCCAAATGGCAAACCGACACATGAAAAACTGCTCAATATCACTTGGCATCAGGGAAATACAAATCAAAACCACAATGATATACAACCTCATACCAGTCAGAATTACTAAAATTAACAACTCCAGAAACAATAGATGTTGGCAAGGATGCAGAGTGTAAGGAGAACCCTCTTACACAGTTGGTGGGAATGCAAACTGGTGCAGCCACTCTGGAAAACAGTATAGAGGTTCTTCAAAAGGTTAAAAATAGAGCTACCCTACAACCCAGAAACTGCACTACTAAGTATTTATCCAAAGGAAACAAACATAGGGATTCAAAGGGGCACATGCATCCCAATATTTATAGCAGAAACACCCACAATAGCTGAACTACAGAAAGAGCCCAGATGTCCATCAGCAGATGAATGGATAAAGAAGATGTGGTATATACATGTACACACACATCACAGAATATTACTCAGCCATCAAAAAGAATGAAATCTTGCCATTTGCAACAATATGGATGGAACTACAGGGCATTATGCTAAGCAAAATTAGGCAGAGAAAGGCAAAATACCATATGATTTCACTCATATGTGGAATTTAAGGGAAAAAACAGATGAACTCAGGGAAAGGGAAGGAACAATAAAATCAGATGAAAACAGAGAGGGAGGCAAATCATAAGGGACTCTTAACTGTAGAGAACAAACTGAGAATTTCTGGAGGGGAAATGTTTGGGGGAATGGGGTAATTGGGTGATCCACTTGATGGAATTAGCACTGGGTGTTATTTAAGACAGATGAATCGCTAAATTCTACACAGAAACTAAAAGTATGGTGTATGTTAACTAAACAGAATTTAAATAAGGATTTTTTTTTTAAAGAAGTAATCCTGGAAGAGATTATGCTGAGTGAAATAAGTCAAGCAGAGAGAGTCAATTATCATATGGTTTCACTTATTTGCGGAGCATAACAAATAACACGGAGGACATGGGGAGATGGAGAGGAGAAGGGAGTTGAGGGAAATTGGGGGGGAGATGAACCATGAGAGACTATGGACTCTGAAAAACAACCTGAGGGTTTTGAAGGGG